>CABFWB010007621.1:0-13714 GCA_902151455.1 Timema bartmani
CCTGCTATGGAGAGTTGTTCTACAGGTGTGTAAGAGACCTGCTATGGAGAGTTGTTCTACAGGTGTGTAAGAGACCTGCTGTGTAGAGTTGTTCTATAGGTGTGTAAGAGACCTACTATGGAGAGATGTTCTATAGGTGTGTAAGAGACCTGCTAGGGAGAAGCGAAGTGTAAGGAAGTATTGTACAGGGTGTACTTTGTACCCATTGTCACATATGCAGCAGAAACATGGACAATGAGTGTAAGAGAGACTAGGAGAGTGGAGGCCATAAAGAACATGTTAGCTGTCACCAGGAGAAACAAGGTTAGAAATGAAGTTATCCGGGAAAGAGTGGGGGGTACATGAGATGGAAGGAGCAGATAACATAAAGTGTGCAAGTAAGAGGAGAAGAATGGAAGGAGGAAGAATGGTGGCAGGATAGAGGAAAATGTAGGCATTTTAATAAACCGACCAGGCCCATAGAAAACTGATTAAGGGAGGGAGGGAGTTAGGGAGGTATGGATGGATGGACAATGATGATGATGAAATGTTTGTATTATATTTGATCAACATTCTTTTAATTATCAATAATAAACTACCTGAGATTCCGAGGAGAGCACTTTGTGAAACACGGGTCTAAACAAGTGCGAATCTAAGATTTTCAATTTCGAATCAAGTCCAAATCCTAACAAGATTTAGATTCAAAATTTTGATGTTTCTAAATGGCTTAGTCTGGTTGCTTTTGAAATTAAGTTAGGTCAAGCCACTAGCAATGAACACACTAATAAAATTAAAGTAAATATTTCTTTTTTTAGTTGGTAAAGTCTCACGGAATGTTAAGTATTCTGACGAGTGATGATGTATCTCGTAAGACTAAACCAAGTATGAGGTTTACCTCCATGAGCCTGTTTAGCTGATAGAGGCGCATGTAAAGGTTCTCAAAGCCATCTTTGTACAAGTCCCGTAGACCGTAGTCGTACATGAGCTTCACGAGGACGCAGAACGCTTGCTCCTCCGGCATCTGCAAACAGACGGTTCCAACAAGTTGAAATTTCACCAATACTTAATGTTAGTCACTATCTTCACTACAGGTGGGCAAATTATAGAACATATGAGTGTGAGTGGAGTTTTAATAGGTGATCAAACTCAATGACTTTTTTTTTTAACTCAAAAGATTTGAACACTAAAAACTTTTAGTTTTTCCTAAAAAATTTCCAAGTTTAATCAATTTTATTGAGTTTTAAGATACTATTTCAGAGCAAATAGAGTCATTTAATATTTACTTTCGTCTAATTAAAATAAAAACTGTACAGTTATATAAAATATAGTTAAAAATATGATTTTGTGTGATTAGAGATTTTTTTTACAAAAAAAAAGTCATTCCATAAAAATCTATGTTTGTAATTATGATTTATAAATGGATCTATTACAGAAATTTAACTTGAAATATTTCTAGTATATATATTGCTTTATATTACTCAAACAGAAAAAAACACGATGTTTTTGTTCAAACTTGATTTGAACTCGATTCTAAGTGAAGAATGCCTCCTCGCACACTCATAAGTTTTTGTTTGATTAAAGAACTCAATATCATGATAACCAAGCTCAACTTATTAGAATATGTATTGTGAAGCGTAAAAAAGAAAAGATACGATTAACAGTACAGTGAACTATGTTTTTCAAGCCACTATTACATAAATACATACCTACATATTAATTTTATAATAAAGGATATGGATAAAACTAAAGAAAAAGGAAAAATAAACTACTAAGAGAAAAATTTGATGAAGAAAGCCCACCTAAGGAAAGAGGAAAAATGTGGGAATAATCCAAAGCACAAAGGTGAAATCTTCTTCCTTTCTTCTGTCTTCTATAGAAGAAGTAGTCACACACACATTTTAACACAAATAGAAAAATATTTCGGCATTTTTGTGTTAAAATTACAAGAAAGGAAGATGATGTCACCTTTTGTGCATCGGATTCTTCCCACATTTTTCCTCTTTCCCTAGGTGGGCTTTCTTAATAAAATTTACTCTTAGCAGTTTATTTTTCCTTTTTCTTTAGTTTTATCAATAATCTCTACCATAACTTTACTTGGCCATTGGGCCACCTCGTTTTTAAACATATTTACATATTAAGTTAGTTACATCCATTATTGTTTCCAGTCTGTGGTCAGTTTTTTATTCAAGCCATATATTATCCTCTACCGACTTGCTAGGCCAGTCGTAGCTTCATATGCCTTATAATATAACTTAAGACTAGGACAGGCACAACATCCAGTCTCCAGCCGTTAATTTATCACTGTGAAAGGGTAAACCCACATTTTCATCAATGATAAATTTTCGGCTATGCCAGGAATCGAACTCGGTACCCTTAGCTCAGTAGCCAGACAAGCTACCGACTGAGATAAGGTGTCTGACTACATATTAAGTATATCACAAACATTATTTTATTTAAGATTGTAGCTTAAGGTAATAATATTTTTTGATACATACACATTTTGAAATTGTATCACTCTGTGAATGGCTTACATGTAAAAATGGGACAGTTGAATCGTTAAATCCTATGGCATTCAAGAGATTCAAGATTCGTAAAAAATCTCAAAAAAAGTATCCTTATTACAATTATGAAGACCTTGACTTTTAAAAAAATGTATCAATTGCTAAAAGGAATTATATTGAATTGTGTAGTTAGGAGAGGATTAATGTAACTAATTTACTAATAAAAATGTTATCTTTGTTATTTATGATGATATAATAGACATATTATAAACAATAATTGTAAAGATTTGCCCTTTAACAAAAAAAAAAATATTTTTAAAACTTTAAGGATTCAAATTTTAATTCAGATTCGAAAGAAAATTTAAGAGATCGAATATGAAATTCGAGTTCAATAAATATAAGGCTCGACCCCATCTCTAGTTAAAAGATTTCAGCCTAGAGCAATAGGTTGCTGGGTAGTAAGATCTAAGTTAGATTTCAGTGCGATCATATTGAGACATTAAAAGATCGCCTTACACCAGTACAGTTTATTTTTTATTTATTTTATCTTACTACCCGTTTGGGTTATATGCTTAAGTAATAATTACACTAATGGATTAGGAATTGGGAAGGTTGAATTTATAGGAAGTGAACCCGGATTTGCGTGGAGGGAGAGGAGAAAACCATTTAGGAAAAACCACCCTCCAGTTCACCCGACAAGATTCGAACCTCGATCTCCCCGTCCTTGGTGGTCTAGCTCAACACCAGTTTAAAATTGTTGTGAGACATATTAGTTTTCAGTTTCTTCTTCCTATAACATAATCGAAATCACACACAAACACATAACCACGACTCAACTTTATCTAAAGACACGCAATAGAGGGGTGGAAAGATAACTTGAAAATTATGTGTTGACCTTGAGAATTGAGATTAGTTCACTCAACTGTGCTAAAGAAGATTAGTGATGAGTATTAACTGGAAGAAAAATGTTATTTTGACTATTGTGAATAAAAGTTGCATTTATTTTAAATCAACACACAAACAATTGAGAAATTAGAGATATGACTTTTCCCTGACCAAGCAAATTCCCTGACATTTCTCCGTTTTCCAGGTCACTAAACACCCAGACCAATTTTATGATAAGAAGATAAGTGGGAAACCAATCGATAAAAAAAACACCTTCAATACATCTGACCAGGATTCGAACCCTGATCTCTCCTTCAACGCCAGTTCGGTCTATTGTGAGGGTTACACCTTAGAACCATTCGACCATCAAAGCTAGCACATGGTTACATGACAGCGATGCCCGGCGACAGTGAGAGGGACGTCAGGACTCACGTGCAGGAGCAGTGTCGCCGCCAGGAAGCTCAGCCCTTGGCAGTACCCCACCTCCGAGTCGTACACCGCGTAGGCCTTGGAGATGTGGTAGAGGGAGTCCTGGCCTACGCCCCCTGCCTCCTTGAAGAAGTCGTGAGCAGGGAATGTGCGATTGATATCTCGCTGAATAACATTCTCGCACACGCTGTCCTGCAATGCAGCGCAACACATACAGATAGGGAGAGTGCGCTTTTAGCACCACACAAGTAGAATATTTTATATATATATATCACTTAACAGGGGTGTGCCAAGTCCAGTTTTTCAATCCAAAGACAAATCGAATAATATGAAAAACTCTTGAAGATGAATTGAAGTTTGAATATATAACAACAACAAAAAGTTGCAAAACTATTATGGGTGTGCTAGTACTTGAAAATTCAAGTTCAAGTCGAGTCTTAGAAGCTGCTAAAACTAAACTCGAAGAATTTTACAAAAATTTTCTCGAAAATTCCTAGTTAAATTAATGTTATTCAATTTTAAGATATAATTTCATAACAAATAAGAGTTTCTCAATATTTAGTTTTGCCAACTAAATAAAATTGTAGTTATATTAAATTTACTAAAAATTTTGAATGTGTGTGATTATAAACTGATGAGAGGATGAGTGTGGATCGAGTGACTAAGCAAATATATGAAGGTAGAGTGTGTGGATCAAAAGGAAGGGGTAGGCCATGTAAGACGTGGCGAAATGTTGTAGACAAATGTGTGTAAAAGAGAAACATTAATAGCTTTAATAATAAAAGAACATGTATCACTCGGTGTATGGATGTTATTGAAGCGAAGGATGTATGCAAGGATAGGGAAGTGTGGAGAAAGTTAGTGAGGATGAATAAGTACGGAGTTGGTTTTTGAGCCATATGTACAGTTTCTTGCCTACCTCGTGAGGGAACGATGGGATTAGGTATGTATGGATTTTTTCACACAAAATGTTACCCTAAAAAAATTATGTTTGTACTTATTTATCGTTTAGGTGTGGATTTATTAAAGAAATTCAACTTGAAATATTTCTTATACAAATATTGATACGCACTTACTCTAGCTTGAAAAAAAAACTCGTTTTCATTCAAATTCGACTAAGTGAAAAATGCCCACTCGCACATCCCTAAGAATAACATAAAATTCTAGGTATATAATATAAAATTTTAAAATGCAAAATTTAACTTATATTTTGTGCATGTGTTATTAATTCAAAATGAACAAGTAACTTTATTATTACTAGCACCGCGTCTTACTACCCGTTCGGGTTATAAGCACTTACGTTAATGTGTAATGGTAGGGTGATTGTGAGATGAAATGAAGGACCTACAGTTTAACGTGGAATCCGAACCACAGGTGGAGGCCTGGCATTCCTCACATTCACAAGCTGTGATTAATACACACCTTGTCAAACAAGTAACTTTAAATGTTTAAGGTTTGAAGTAAAACTTTGAAAAAAAAAGTCTTATAAAATTTCAGTGCTATTTGTTAGTAATCTATCTATTTATCTAAAAAAAAAGGTAGTTAGAATTTAAAACCATTATTTGAGATAAACAAATATGTTGACAATCATAAAGTAACTATAGTTAAGTTTGAAATCATGTATTTACTAATAATTGTTCAAACAATTTTTTTTTAGCCTCACGTATTACTACCTGTTTGGGTTATATGTATATGCAGTGCTCGAATTGGACCGGAACACCGTTCCGGTTGATACAACACAAGTTTTAAACATTCTGCCTGCAGACTAGAACGCTACTTCTTGGTTCTTCCTGTCATATTCCAAAAGGATCTTTATTCTAGTTTGAACAAACCCATATCCTACTACGCTTCTTTATAGTGTATTGTATTTTGTATTAAACTGGGTTTTCCAAGAATTTGCTTCGCAACAGAGATGACGATTCCTATAACAAGACAAGGGCTTCAACACAAATATTTTACAGATGTTAATCTTTCCCCTTCCCTTTGGTAGCCTCTATTGTGGGGATTATTTTTGGAAAGGGCATTTGCTGTTTCTGTTTGTAGGTAGAAAATTTCTTCAACCTTCAGTTTCACATTTTCTTTCATAGTGTAAATATCGTACTTATTTGAAGTTTTGAACTCTGTGCCACAAGTGAACCGGTAAAAGAAAAAAAAACCTTTATTTTGTAAGAGCATATTTCTTTTTATAAATTATGTTTCACGTAAAATGTTATCTACTCAAGTTAGCTACAATATTTCCTTGCCGTGTGAATCTTATAATCAAACTTAATTTCTCCAAAATATTTATTGCATTGAATGAAATGAATGAAAGATGACAAATGGTGTTTGTTTGCCAGTGGCTAAGTCTTTAGAAATGCTAAGCGTAGTTAATAAAAACTGAGCCTAATCAGTATAGTCATAGTTAGCATGCCAATTAAAGTCCTAGAATGTGGTGTCTGAAATATAAAAATACATACGAAATTCCACCACACAGGTAATACTGCCAATCTTTGTTTTTTTTATAAAACACTGTCCTGGTGTGGTCTGAAATAATACTTATTAATAAATTAAAATCTGCACGTAAACGAAAGGGTTTTACCACAACATGCTTGGTAAAACAATGGCCAAAACAAACTCATACCCGAGCTGCCATAAGGAGAAATAAGATTAGGAATAAAGTTATCCGGGAAAGAGTTGGGGTACAGGGAGTATATGAAATAGTAGAGGAAGCAAGAGTGAGAAGGTATGTTGTTGTTGTTGTTGTTGTTGTTGATGATGATGATGATGATAACATTAAATAATATAATATCGGGTTGTTTCTGCCACTTTAATGAACAGTGTTTGTTTAAACATTTTACAATGAAATAACATTTTTCATATGTATTAAATAGTAATAATAGTTCTTAACATTTTCATAATATTTCATAATGTAAAACAAAGAATTTTTCAAATTTTCCGGTGTCATATTTTGCCTCTTATGTAGCAATATTTTGTAGAATGAAACTTCTTTTTTACTTTAAAATAAGTGATTGGGGAATGTTTTAGCATGCGGATTATTTTCACATACCTTCCAGGGTTCTTATACATGCCCCAATCGACAGCTTTACTTCCCCTCAGAAGGAAGATGTGCTACAAATATTTTTGCTCAATAAATATCCCTCGACCTCGGCTGGGTTTGAGCCCACAAACATTGGGCTCTGAGGTGAGCACTTACCCCAAAACCACCGAGGTCGACCACACCGCTATCAACCAGTCAACTAATTATTTCTTTAAGATGGAGCCAATACTTCTTAAAGTGTGATCCTACCTTGGAGATGAGTATTCGGTAGGTGTCCATGAGGTGCGTGTCGGAGTCGCAGCCGGCCAGTCTCCGCCACACCTCCCCCCTGAGGGCTTCGGGGATCCCCGCCAACACAAGCGATGACAACTTGCGAGGACGCTGCTTGGTGCTGGTCCAACGAGCCAATACCTCTGCCCAAGACTCGAGTTCACCCTCCGAACAGTCTTTAGAGACTTCGCCCGTTCCACTCAGCAGTGGCTCGTCACCATCTGAGAGGGAGGAACGACACTCGTCATAATACCTTGCGACTATATATATCCAATACACTTGACAAGGATACGAACCCAGATCTTCCTGTCATTGTCAATCTAGTCTATTGCGAGAGTGATGCCTTAAACCAAAGTGATGTCAAAATATTGCTAGCTCATCATTAAATATGGGTTAGATGGATCCACTTTTATAATTCAAATCTTAATTTTGTCTACTATTCGAGTCTGAAAACATGACGAGCATAAGAGATTAACCTTATCTTATTGGTAAGGTTTAAAAAAAAATGTTTATTTTATTTTGAATTCACACTCAGTTTAAAGGTAAATTACTAGCCTGGTTATCAGGTTCATACTAGCATTATGTTGGGTCCTGCTATGCATCATAATCACTATATATAAAAATAAAATTTATATCCTAACTCTAAAATATCTTCAAGGATTAAATGGATTCAAAGATCCCATCCTTAGTTAAAATATCCTTAAAACGTGGTCACGGCTATCGGCTATCGGAGTCAATGACGAGCAGAGGAGGGCGTGGGGGTAGGTCTACCTGATACATCCTCTTCCTTCGGGGTGAGCGTCTCGATGTCGACAGAGGTTATGCTCGGGGAGCGGATCAGACTGGCGAGGTTCAGAGTGAGGTTCATGCGGTTACGATCCAACTCACCAGAGGTCTCTATACTCACCACCTCGTAGTGTACCTCTGTTATGTCGTTGGATGGGATCTGTAACATCAAGCGTTGTTAGCGCTGGTAAATAAAATCACACACACAAATAGTTTAGTTTAATTTGAATTAAAAATTTCCTAACATATTTCAATAAGATATGCAATTAGCTTTTTATATTTTATTTTTTGTGACCGCACCTCCCTTCTGGTTTGGGTTAAATGCATATGAACAAATTATATAAGTGTGTTAGAGATTAGGAAGGTTGAATTTAAAGGAAGAGTACCCACATTTGTGTGGAGGGAGGGAGTGGAAAACAATTTTTGGGAAACTAAAACAACTCAGTACACTCGAATGAGATTTGAGCCTTGGATCTTCTCATCATCGGCAGTCCAGAGTGAAAGTCGGCAAGAGTGATGTTCTAGAACAGGAGTCGGTAAACTTTTTTGGGCTATGATTGACTTATAAACTTATCGAGAGTCCTGCGATCACATATAATTTTTTGACTCCACTACTTTTTTTTTTGTCTGCACATCTTAAATTTACTCCTGGAAATCTACCTTCCCACAAACTCTTAGATATTTCAAAAACAATTGTAGACTAAATCAAATGTATATTTTCGTATTAAACTAATTAATTCCCTTGTAACTAAGGGTGTGCGAAGCTTCGAAACTTTAACTTGGCTTCAAAACAAACTTCCGCTTCGACTTCACCTTGAAACAAATTCCGGCTTCGAAACTTCGCCAATAAAAATATTGACAGATAAAATACTCCATTTATGTTCAATTATAGCCATTCTGAGCTGTTTTGTACGTTACAAATTAATATTCATATGGAAAAAAAACTGAAGTAATTGAAATGCATGTTGTGATAATAACTTGATTTGTTGATAAACCCGAAATATTACAAACATCGGTGCAATAAAACATTTTCCAAGTAATTTTAGTGCATTAAGTTATGTAAATAACCACAATATAATATTTTTTCAAGCATAAAACAACTAAAATAAAACATTCCAACTCCAATACAGCTTCAAGAATATTTCATATATTCGATATGAGTTCGCTTCGAATTAAAAAAGTGGACTTTGCACAACCCTACTTTTAACACTACTGATTATGAGCAATCAGGGTTATTTTGGTCGCACACAGATACTATTTTAAAATTTGTTATTAATAGCAAATTTAAAAAACTCAAAAATTTACTTTTAATTACAATATATTTTTCTTAAGCGATCGACCGAAAAACACGATCGAACGGTTGCCAACTCTTGTCTCAGACCATTCAACCAACAAGTTGTGTGCAAATATGTTTGCAACGCAAATAATAGTTTGAAAAAAAAATGTTTTCTGAGCTATCACCATGCAAGTCAGAATCTAGTACAGCCTCGCAGATAGCACCACCAACAAATTTAGAAGTTTTTTTTAGCACGGTGTCTTACTACCTGTTCAATTATACGCATGAATACACTAACATGTTAGAAAGGTTGAATTTAAAGGAAATTTGGAGGGAAAGTGTAATACCATTTAGAAAAAAGCACCCTCATTACACCCGACCAGGATCAAAACCCAATGACCCCATCTTCGGCAGTCTAGTATATCGCGAGAGTTGCACCTTAGACCATGCGGCCAGCAAAGCGAGTATTTCAAAGGTGTTATACTTGAAAAATAAAAGGTCTCAAATATACCTTGAGGTAAAAACTTATCAAGTCTGACAAATTTTTATTTTAACTCTGTACAGCTTCTTCTCAGTCCCTTGTTTACTTGCGACACCGAGGAAGGCTTCTTTTCGACACAATCACAGATTCTACCACCAGCTAACAGTGAGCTACTGAATTGCCAGTTCACTGACAATGAAGGTTGAAAATTCTCTTTCTCTCTATTAATTTTGATCTCGGGTTCATTAGAAGCCGGATGTCCAGTACAGTTCCAGGATGCTACAAAATAGACCTCTGTAGGAATCTGCCTTTTTTTTTTTCAGTGAAAATGTTTGGCTAGCCATATAATACAATTACAGTTTTCTTAAGGACATTTTTTAGAAGAAAACTGTCTCACTAAATTGGGCCAAAATGGTAATAAAGATGTCAAACACTATACCACGTTAAACTCAGTTCTTACTGGTATCGGAAGAATCAAACAGTTTTAAAGCAATAATTTTTGATATTTCTGTTATTATCTTTCAAATCAAAGTAAATGAGAGCCCTGGCATTTACGAAAGTAGGCAAATTGTAAAACTTCACAACATAATCTTTGAGTTCCAGTGATCTCGTACAAATAAGAACATGGTAGCCCTCCTCACCTAGGTATCCTCCTCACCTCCTCGGCTAGGTAACCCCCTCACCTAGGTAACCTCCTCACCTCCTTATCTAGGTAACCTCCTCACCTCCTTATCTAGGTATCCTAACCTCCTTAGCTAGGTAACCTCCTCACCTCCTTAGCTAGGTAACCTCCTCACCTCCTTATCTAGGTAACCTCCTCACCTCCTTAGCTAGGTAACCTCCTCAACCTCCTTAGCTAGGTATCCTAACCTCCTTAGCTAGGTAACCTCCTCACCTCCTTAGCTAGGTAACCTCCTAACCTCCTTAGCTAGGTATGCTCCTCCCCTCCTCTGCTAAGTATTCTCCTCACCTCCTCTGCTAAGTATTCTCCTTACCTCCTTAGCTAGGTTAACCTCCTTAACTAGGTATCCCAACCTCTTTAAGATGCAGGGTAAACTGCTGGATGAGCGGCCGGCGGCTGAAGTACCAGAACCTCTCGTTCTGCGGGAACACCTTCACAGGCGTCTCCACCAGGAACCGCACAGGTTCCTGGATCCCTCGGATCACCAGGTCGACAGCAACGGTGATGTAGAGGCGACCCTCCCTGGGGGTCTCAATGTTGAGGGACTCAAACTCAGGGTCAGTCGGGTCCAACTGGCCCGAGATTACGTAGCACTGCTTGTCACCCGTGCCTGAACCCATCGACACCTGTTGGGAGACAAATCAGGGACTCACAAACATTATTGGCTGTGCATTTAAACTGGGGACAATGGAAGGACTCACAAACTTTCCTGGCTGTGCATTTAAATATTGACTAAACAATGTGAGATTTGTTTAAAAGAACTATATTACTGCCAGGATTGTGACTCAAAAGGTCAACGTTTGATCCCGAGAGGATGCTTTGTGATCTTTTTCTAATCAGTGTGATTTCCAATCTTCTCTCTCAGAAAATTCAGAGGCACCTACTTATTGTGTTTGCAAGTCAAGAACGCTTGGGTGTTTGGCTTCATTTCATGTGAGAAAACAACTGTATGTATGTGCTGACAAATATTGTGCAAGTTTGTTGAGCAAATTTTAAGACTTGGGGGAATTGATTGCTGTCAAAGACCAACCTCACATACCAAATTCACCCAAATGTTGTATTTCTACAACATTGATAAACATATGTCTACACAGCCGCATTTTTTGTTGATTCATCATAAGGTCCGCGAGTCACACATATTCATGAATATATCACTAGATTGAGGCAATGATAGCACTAAAACATTAACCAACATTCGTGAAGCGAGCAAACCGTGATAAGGTTTGACGAGCTCTAGCGAGCATTACTCACCATTTCCAACAGCTGCATGTCACTGTGCTTGACGTTGCGCCCGGGACTCACCAACACCCCGAAACAACGCTCCACCTCGAGGTCCCCGTCGTTCTCAGACACTTGCTGCACTGTGATGCACAGCTGCTTCTCGAGGTTCACCCGCAGTTTGAAGTAGCTTCGGTCCTTGGGGACAGCACTGAACCCTCCCTGCGAACGTTCAGTGTCAGTTCAGTGGGGCGCAACAGGGGGCCCGACCATAACCTAGCACTCTAGTGTCTCACAGGCTATGCGTGCATTCAAACACAGGCAATGTATGTTTTATTTTTTTGTGGTGTCTTATTATTTGTTTGAGATGTGGAAGGTTGACTTTATAGAAAGTGTATCCACATTTGCACAGTGATGTCTTTGTTTGTGACCTGCGTTGCAGATTGTAAACTTTTGATTTTTATAAGAAGCCTACTTTAGACTCCCAATATTGATTGAAAGTCAGCAACATTTGGCATTCTATAACTATGTCTTATTTGATTTATTATTTATAAAGTGCATAAAGACTTATTAAAAGCTTCTAATAATATTTCCTTATGGATTACGCTGTAGTTATTTCTCTTTACATCATTAATTAAACAGACTAGGATTACAAATTTTTCATCCATCACTGTTTCCAGCCTGTGGCCTGGGTCAGTTTTTTATTTAAGTCATATATTTTCCACTACCGGCTGGCTAGGCTTGTCGTAGCTTTATATGCCTTATAATCTAACTTAATACTACGACAGGCACAACATCCAGTCCCCGGCCGTTAATTTATCACTGTGAAAGGGTAAACCCATATTACACCAATGATAAATTTTTCGGCCATGCCGGGAATCAGACCCGGGAACTCAGTAGACAGACACGCTACCGAATGAGCTATGTTGTCGAATACTAGGAATACAAATACAATTGTAATTTCCCCCCACCCCCCGCTGTTGTGGTATCCAAGGCTGTGGAGTCGGTATGCCAGCCTTCGACTCATACTCTTGTATTTTTCTACTACCCGACACTGCTCCAACCCAAACTCCCAACTTTACTGCAGTGAAATGCTCAAATACAGACGACGTAATTGGATGCTTCTTTGACATTGGGAATTTATATTAAAATAAATTTGTCAATCAAAATTACAAATAATGGTCCTAAAAAATAAAGTGTAACATTCAAATAATTACACCTATCATATATTGTTATAATATTATAAGTTTTTATTTTGTAGCCAGAGTCAATACATTTTTATCAACTCCAACTCTCCCCAAAATTGCTTACAAATCCACAACTCCGACTCCCCGCAAAATTGCTTACAACTCCAACTCCCCGCAAAATTGCTTACAACTCCAACTCCACAGCCCTGGTGGCATAGTGTGTTTCAAGTTTTCTAATAACAGGCTTCTTTTGAAATTTGGACAGTAGTTTGTTCCTAATTTATACAAAATTAACTTATATAACACAACATGTCGATGGAATTGTCGAAAGACAGAACATCTATCAGCTATGACCAACAAGTGATATTAAAGCGCATGATACCCCTTGGGTCACTCACTCGGCCGTCCTCCTCCTTGATCTCCATGCTGACCTCGAAGACAAACACCTCGACATGCTCCTTGTCCTGGGGTCCGGCAAGGGGGTCCTGCCCTTCCACCGATGTCACGGAGCTAATCATGGATCTGGGCACGCGCTGGAATGCCTTGGAGAAACACGACGAGACCTGACCAACCTAGGGACAAGGCGTCCACTGATTCAAGGTATCTCTTTTCCCCCAAGGAGAAACTTACACACGAGCAAGTCAAGGTTAACATGCATGAACTCTATCGGGCGCTTGCCAGCACCGGTGGGTCTCAAACTATAGCATAGAAGTAATACAGTTAAAGTTAGTCATGTATTCTCTTTATAAACAATATATACCATTTCTACTCCAATCTAATGTGATATCGAGAGATTAAACCTATCTCCAAGCATCTCCCTTTCAATATTGCCGTCCATCTTGTGTTAAGTTCAGTTCCCCAACTCACCGAGCCAATGTCACAACGAGTAGAGTAAACAATGGAACAGGTGCTCTTGTTTTAAGATGATACAGACTCAACTAAGAAGACCAGTGAACAACAAGGTTACCATATCAGATGGTATG
>CABFWB010007622.1:0-23475 GCA_902151455.1 Timema bartmani
TTTTTTTCTTGAGGATGCTTCAAAAATTCGTTTGTAATCAAATCGATATAGGTGAAGTTAAACTAAGTTTGTCATTAGTGCTCTAATTATCTTTTCAAGTGGATTGCAAAAGTATTTTCTTAAATTTGAAGTATGCATCCCCTTTAAAGATTGCAGTGCATACTAGAAGATTAATTTTCAACCTTATTTAACTTGTAAGATTTTTTCAGGTCAATATATTTTAGATCATGTATCGACTTATATAGTTTTAAAGAGACAAATCTTTCATTTTATTTGCCAACAGACTTTAGCCACTATGTTAAAAAATGAATATTTATATCAACATGAAGAAGCTAATGTCCCACATTCATACCACGGACGAATTAACCACTTACCTTGCAGACAAGATACTCTGTCATGCCAAGAGATGTGCAAAGAAATGTGTTGTTGCATGGCGTACTGAAGTTTCTGCTAAACATTGCTCCCTATACCACTTAAAGAGTAGCCATGAAGAAACCGACACTAAAACCATAATACATTCCATCAACGATAAAGTCAGAGGAACAACTAAACTACTAGTATTCGTGCAAGACAGAGATATTTTAGTTCTGCTAGTGAGATGCTATCCAAGACTTCCAGACGACACATTCTTTGTACCAAAATCAGGTGAAGCAATTACAGTGCAAAACATATTTGTATCACTGGGAGGTTTCAAAGCATCTGCATTGCTTGGGTTTCATGCTTCATCAGGTTTCGACTCAACTTGAAGTTTGTTTGGGAAGGGAAAGTTGTCCTACTGGGAATCCTTTATTTCAGTAATTGAAGAAGAACTTCTGGCCTTATAGCAGCTTCGCACCATTGCCTCAATACCTGATGATGTTGTGAATCAGCTTGAGGCATTCATTTGCCAGGTTTATCAGGCACATCCCATAGTAACATCACTTGAAGAATTACGATGGTGGATGTTTACAGCCAAGCAAGCTACTGGAGATAGGTTACCTCCCACTAGGGGCTCCCTTGTACCTGCACTTAAGAGGGCTAACTTTCAAGACCTTGTGTGGTCACAAGATGATGAAGCAAAGCCAGTCATTCCAAATCCTGCTGGACATGGATGGAGTATGGAGGAGGGAATACTCACCCTGTCATGTGTGAAGTACCGATGTTCACCACCTTGCAAGTGTTTAGCAAACAATCTGCTTTACACAGAAATATGCAGGTGCAATGGCGACAAATCAATTTGTGATCATTTGTATCCACTTGATTACATCGACGGAGATAGTGACGCAGCTAATGAGACTGATTAGTAATTTGCATATGTGGATATTACACATCTTTTATATTACAGACGTTTGGTAAAATATAGACTATTGGCAAATTGTATAATATATCTGTATGCCGAGAAAAATAATCTCAATAAATGACCGTTTATATGTACTGTATGCATGACCAGCGGGAGTGTGAAGTTAGTTTAAATCAAAGTATCAGTCAAACTATAGGGTTTTCAAAATACAAGCTAGTGACCTTTCTTTTAGATATTAGAAATACTTTTCTGATGAGTTATAGAAAATTACAATCGCTTAGATAGCGACCGAGATACACCTATTTGTTCATATTGCGATGGTGGCCATCTTGGGTGACGTCACCACAGTCACATGCCACACCTGTGCGGGTGTCACCATGAACATTATTTAACTACATAAATTTATTGAATAGAAGACAACTTCCATTTCTTCTCTTCATTTTACTTGCCATGAGGGTTTTTTTTGTACACAGTGCTCCCGGACTATGCGCTTAATGTTCTTTATTTAGAGTAGCAAACAGATTAATAATCATTTGTTTCATCGACCTGTAGTGGGATTAGGGATCTTTTGAACTATGCCATCGTTCACTGGTCACGACAATCATCGCTTGTCGTATTACGGTTCTTTGCATGAAAGAGAGGAGTCGTCACAGATTCGATTCTCGCCGCTGTCGTTAGGAAACATGATTAAATGGAGCCTGTGAAGCGAGGCTACGTCCACAGCCAATTGAAACACTAAATGTTTGCGGTAAATATAATAATTTGAAAATATAGCTCTGGATAAAGATTGAAAATGTATACGTTATTCATTGAATATATATATATATATATATATATAAATAATTACTATATATATAGACTATAATTTAAATTTCACGTTTTTTATTAAAGATTATATTGTATGGTAATTACTTTACTTCTTTTACTCATTTACTGTGCATAATGTATATTCTTTTATGATATGCCTATTTTTTTAGATAATATAGAATACCTAGCACATTAGATTTGATTAATTTTTTGTCAGAATCTAAAACGTAGCAAATAAAGATAAATTAATTTAATTGTGGTGGTTTATTATTAATATTTTAGAACTAAGTATTATGATTAATCCAAGGTTTAAGAAGGTCACATCTAGAAAAGTTTGCCATGTAAAAGTTTAAGCTATGCTATGAAAAAGTATAGGAGAATCCCTGGCCACATTTCTTTTTTCTTTTTTTTTCAGCTCTCACTTTGGAGATATTTGACCTTGAAATTAAGAAATTTTGGACATCTCCCAATTTCGGAATTAAAAATCAGCCGTAAGGGCTTAAAACCCAGGATTTATTTCACCATGGATGGAAAACCATACAGTCAACGCTCTTGCAAAAAAAAAAAAAGATCCGTCTTGTGGTTTCAAGTCCTTTTGATTTCACAAACCTATAACATTGGCCAAATTGCTCATTTAAGCCCATTAAAGTCCAAATTATCAAAGTCTTATCTCATATATATGAGATAAGACTTTGATATATGTACATTTTCTGAAGGCCAAGATCACTTGTTTAAGGCGGTGAAAACCAGAACTTCTTATCTTTAATAGAAACCACACAACAGCCTTTTTTTAAAACCTACACAAACGCTCATTTTTGCTTGCCGCGGTGAAGAAAAATGAGCGTAAATCCAAGGTGGTGGCAGATAAAAAATTAACTAGATGGTCAAGAAACACCCCTAGATGATTTGACATGGAATGACTCCATCGTAGCTGTAGATCCATTTCTCATCACCAGTTATAATTTTCTTCGTGAAATTTTCGTCCTCATTTGTGCAATCCAAGAGTTCCTGGCAAATTACAGCTCAATTGTCTCTCTGATCCTGAGTCAGCCGCCGTGGAACGAAATTAACAGCAACACGCTGCATTTCCAATTTTTCGGTCAGAATGTCTTGACACGATCCCATTGAAATATCACAGTTAACGGCGATTTCTCTAATGGTCAATCGACGATTTGAGCGCACAGTTCTCCGAACTTGGGCCACATGAGCGTCGTCAGTTGACGTCGAGGGTTGCCCTGAATGCGCATCATCATCTGTTGACCTTCTTTGAATTGCTTAAACCACTCATAAATCTGCGTATGACCCAGGCACTGATCTCCATAAACTTGTTTTGTCATTTCATGAGCTTCCTTAAATGTTCTCCCAAGTTTGACTCAAAATTTAATGTTGATACGCTGCTCGTAATGGTCGACCATCTTGAAACTTGCAAGACACATACACAGAGCTCCAAAACAAAGCAGCATTGACTAACCAGAATAGAATGATGAGCTCAACAGCATGTTAACTGCAAAGCTTTCCAACGTAAAGTCCTACTTACCAAACATCTCTACATCACGTTGGCGCGCTATTCAAATAGTCTGGGAACTTTTTGAACAGCACGCGTAATAAAGTGAAAAGAGTGTTTGTCATGAGCGCTGCAAGATATATACCCCACGAAGAGGTCTGAGATTTAAAAACTAGTATTCCCTGTGCATGAACATGGGCACCTCAAAACTAGAATTTAAAATATATTTATTTTTTATTTATTAAAAACTGGGTCGGAAGAAATAAAATGAAGAGTTTATTCCTGTCCTTTTGAAGCAAAGCAAAGTTTTGCCAGAGGTAAACACACAATCCATTGCTGGGTTGTTCTGCTGATTATATATAAGCACATAATTGTATTAATACTCAAATGAAAATGAAATAACATAATTATGTTAAATCTATTCACAAGTTACCTTCTTATTTACACAATACATAATAATTAAGTTGCTGTAGCAAGGCAGCTTCTGAATTTACAAAGTAGGGGAGAGTGTTGTACCATGGAACACTTTTTTCATTTTCCCCCTTAACTACAAAATAGTTGACCTTAGAATCAAATTACCATAGCCATTATATACTGTTGTTATATGTACCTTAATAATATTAGCAGCTGTTAGCTCGTATTCAAAATGCATGTATGTATAAAAAAGGTTTTGTTAATGCTTACAAATGTTCCATGGTACATGTTGACATACCATGGAACACTACCCTTTGTACCATGGAACACATCAATTTAGTAGGAGTAATTAATAACATAACATATACTAAAATTAATTCTTTTATTGAAATCATTTACTAAACACATGAGAAATTTAACAAAAGTATCTAACAAAATTCAAAATATGAATTAAAGGTATTTAAAAAATTTAATTCAATTTAAGGCCTGAGTACAAAAGTCACACCTGTAAGTTTTCCAAGAACTTTTGTCGCAACCGGCACAAAGTTCACGAGTCCATCGAAAACAAATAACAAAACGGATCCACTGTTCACCTCCTTTGTCTTGCCGATAAGGCTGATTACAGTATAAGCATTCTTCGTCCGCACTATCTTCATCGTCAGTGAAGACTAAAGGAACAAAATCGTCCTCAGATGAGGAATAAGAACAAGCACTCTTTCTTTTGGCTGCCTTATTCTGTTTCTTAGACTCATATGCCTTATTTTCCTCATTGTGATTAATAGGCCTACTTTCATGTGATACACAAGTTCTACTGTCAAAGTTTATTTTTGGAACTTTTCTTTTCAATAGTTGAAATGTATTTTAAATGTATTTTATTTTTCTCTTTCCTGATTTCTTCTTTCTCTGGTGTGTCCGTTGCGATTCATGTTCTACCTGGTTTCCTGCCTTTGTTACCTGCCTTTCTAGGATTTTCCTTTGGGTTTGGCTGTACCTGTTCTGGAGTTTTGAGTTTGTGTGATGGATGTAGTTTGTGGAGTAGAAGGCCCTGGCAGCGAGCACGAAGTAGGCCTATCTGGAGTCTCAGTAGGCCTAGGCCCGTCCTCTGGAAGAGGCCAATCAGTAACAAATGAAGAAAGAAAATCATCCTCAGTAAATACTCCACTATCTAGTGGATATACACCTGGTGTCTTAAAACCACTAGCAATGTTTTTTGTTGAAAAGGCAAAACTGTTCCAATAACTTGAGATACACAGTAAATATCAAATGTTCTCCCAGGATGGTTTCGATGCCATGCATCGATTCCCTGGTTGTAAAAAGTCTTGAAAGGCCCATACACAGTCACATCAAGGGGCTGTAACTTATGTGATGTATGTGGAGGGAAAGTGACCATAACAATGCCCGCATCAGAAGCTCGTTCAACAGCCTTCCCAGACAGGTGTGTTTCAAGGTTGTCGATAACCAGAAGAATGCGTTCTTCCTTAGAGCATTTGACATGAGTGATGAAATGTTCTAGGAATTTAAGAAACATTTCATCATTTGACCATCCAGATGGCGTTGCCGCCCCGATTGTCCCTGGAGGTGCACCAATTAACATTCTATCTTTAAAATACACCCTGGGAAAAATCAACATTGGTGGAATGTGATTTCCTATTGCGTTTATTGCGACAATCATTGTAATTAGAGTCCCCCTTTCTGCGGATGTACAGCCACCTATTTGTTTAACGCCCTTGGGAGCAACAATGGGAGCTGGAGTTTGCACTGTTGTCATCCCCGTTTCGTCTATATTCCATATTCTGTGGGGCCAAACCGGTCATGGACATTTTCAAGATTTAAAAAAAAACAATCAACATGTGTTTTGTTGAAACTTGTCGAACGTGACAAACTCGTGGCCTCCGGTTTTCTGATTGACAGTGTATTACTGTGCCTTCGCATGAAACAGCGCATCCATTGTTCCCAGCTATTTTTTCTACATTCCAATTCTCAGGGATTTTTTTTCTCATTTGCTACCGCAAATTTATATGCCATTTGCCTCACACCTTTTTTTGAGAGACCATATTTAATTTTTGCAACTTTGTCTATGTATTCCACTAATAGTTTTTCTTCCGCTATACTAAACACTCGATTGACATCAAAGTTTGTAGAGTACTTGTATGTTTCTGCCTCAGATTTCTTAAAAACAGCCAAGTTTCTTGAAAGAGTAGCAAGTTTTACGCTTTATACCTTACATGCCCCCCTAATTGAAATCTTCCTGTCTGGATCAGCAGTAACAGCTTCTATCGCTTTTTTCATAGCGTCTGGGTCTACAGGCACCCTCTTCACACCAGACTTACCTCGTGGCATTATAATCTGGAATAATAAAATAATACAAATTACCTGACATACCTAGGAACATGTTCCAAGGTACGTAATGTGTTTGTGTTCCTTGGTACAATAGGGCGCCATTTTCAAGAAACATTGTTTTCTAACTCTTTGGTTACAACTGGAAAGAAAAGCAAACAGTGTATTTTACTCACCCAGGAATAGTGAATACGATGACACAATTGTTTAACGTTAACACTTTACGTCTTTTCACTAAATCAAAATAAACTAACAATTTTTTTTTACAAATCACACCTAAAAATTTCGATCACGTCTCACAACCACAAATCTTGTCAGATTCACTCAAAAACAGGCCGGCACTGCTCTCTGGCTTTCTCCTCAAAACATAGTATTTTCATAGGCCAACAGGTTGCAGCACTGACTGGAAACCGAAAAGTGTTCCTAGGTACGTTATGCTCTAGGTACAATCATCTCCCCTAATAAATAGCTCAACTATCAGTCCAGCAACTCGCAGAACTGCTTGGTTAACAAAATTGGGAGGACACAAGTAGAGGAGGCTCTCTTGCTAGAGTCTATTCATAGGCATCGTATTTACTTGGAAAAGAGAAAATACTTGTAATTTATTTTATATATAATTATTATTTTATTGTATTTCAAATATTTAACTTAATAAAATATAAGTATCCACTGTGTGGGGGTGCAAGGCCGTAACCAGGGGGGTTTGGAGGTCTGACCCCCCCCCCTCCCCCCCCAAATCATATGAACAAATTATATAGGGCTGTGTTACCATAAAAAAACACTTCAGCAGAGAGTTTCTAGAGGTGTTTAATATTTAGAATTTTTTCTAGCCTTCGGCAGTTATGTTGCCATAAAAAAACACTTCAAATAGCTTCTAGAGGTGTTTAATATCTAGAAATGTTCCTAGCCTTTGGCAGTTAGGGGGTTATGGTGCAATAAAAAAAACACTTCAAATAGCTTCTAGAGGTGTTTAATATCTAGAAATGTTAGCCTTTGGCAGTTAGGGGGTTATGGTGCAATAAAAAACACTTCAGATAGCTTCTAGAGGTGTTTGATATCTATAATTTTTCCCAACCTTCGGCAGTTTTGGTGTTATGTTGCGAAAAAAAACTTCAGAGCTTCTAGAGGTGTTTAATATTTAGAATTCTTCCCAACCCTCAGCAGTTTTGGTGTTATGTTGCGAAAAAAAACTTCAGAGCTTCTAGAGGTGTTTAATATTTAGAATTTTTTCTAACTTCCAGCAATTGGGGGATGTGCCCACCAACCCCCCCACCCCCTCCCCCTGAAATTATTGTCTGGCTACAGCCTTGCATGGGTGTACCATTGTAAAGAACTTGCTTGCATCATGATTAACCACATGGTTAATATTCGTTGGTCGCCATTTTAAAGCCATTTTTGTTAGACCTTTTGTGAAAATGCTGTGAATAATAATTATTTTAACTGGAATGAAAGGATAAATAAGCTTTGTGACAGATCTCAAATAAATATTAAAACTTTGTTTAATATAAATATATTTTATAGAATTTATTACTGTGCGCATTTATTATATTTTTAACTTTAAATTCAGTCTCTAACTTATATTAATTTATAACTTTAATTTCAATTATCTTTTATTTAAATTATTGGGCCTCTGTTTTACATTAAAAAAATTAATTCTATTTTAAGAATAGCTTTATGTATATAAATATTTTCTCTTTAGTTGAAATACATATTAATTTGGCTAACTTTAATCGGCACATTTCATATTTATTTAATTCATTTCTGTGTTAATTTATTGGTTATTTCGCGAAATTTTTAAGGGGATTTTTTTATTTGTACATAGTTTATTTTCGTGTGTTTTTCTGATGAGTTCCCAGGAAAAAAAGAAGAGAAGTTTCAGATCACCAAAGACAACTGGATATCATCAACTGTGGAACTCAAGTCAATGATAGCCCGTGGCCTGATCGAAGGGGAATGGGGGTATATAGGGCAGCTAATTACAGATCTTCTAGGACTCTCGAAACCTACTGTATTGAAGTGTGTATGTTACTCCACAATAGGGAGACAAAGACTACAAACAAATTTTAAAATTTGGCAGAGATTAAAATATGAATTTTCCACTAAAATTTTTTTGCATTTGAGACAACTTAATTTAAATTATAAAACGGTCCAATATGGAATTGCGGACATGAGCTAAGGAGAGGGATTGCCCCCCTTGCTCATTCATTTTCAACTCAATGAATTTATTTTAAGTTGAGTCATGGACGTAAGGAGAATTTAATTTTGGGCAAGAGCTTAAAATTTGCAATCTTAGGACATGGCTGATTTAAAATGTATCAACTGTATTAAGACACCGTGTTTCACTAACCGTTTCAGGCTATACACAGCAAGATAACTAGTCTAACATGTTATGACTGAGAACTGTAGGATAAATTTAACCATATCCTAAATTAACCTAAAAGAAGTGTGGAAAACTATCAGTAGGCTACACTCAGTCAGGATTCTAAACCTGACCTCAAAGTCACCGACAGACCGGGGGTTGAAAGCACCTTCATTTTATAATTGTCTTATTTAGAATATTTAGCTTTGAGGGTTGCTGTCGAATTCTTGAACACCAGGTTTTAAATACAAAAATCCTTAAATAATAAGGAAACTACTCTTTAAATGTAATCATTTTAAAACATCTAAACCACTATTGAAGCTTTAAAAAGACCCACTACATCTTTGACATGAGCTCCAAGGTTTTGTGTGCATATACTTTATTTTACTACAGTTCAATTGCCATAGGGAGAGTCTTTAAAAAAACCTTTTTTTGTGGTCAACATTGATTATATCTATAAATAGTAACAACTACAGATCACATGACTTTACATAAGGATAGGTAAAAGTAAAGAAATAATTTTTCTAGATGTCAGGTGAAAAGTGAAGTATGTATAACCATACTATACAATTAATAATAATTATAATTTAATTATAATTAATTATTTAATAATTACAATATTATATTATATAGTAACCATGCAATTAATATACTATGTTATATATTATATTAGTTTTGCAATTAATAAAAGTTTTATAGCCTTTTTCTAAAAACACAAGTATATTTTACATTGCCTCCTCCTATGCTAAAATTATTCTAAAACAAATTGAACTCGACCTTTATGTGTAATATAGTAATTTTATCATAACTAATAAATACACAATTAATACAAAACCAAATACAATATTTTAAAATATGTGTTACTGTGTACACCGGCTTATAGTGATAATTTTCTGCTGAGGTTGTATGATGTAGCAGTTGTATATATTGCACAGATACCACCAGTCAAATTATTTGGGATAGTTATAAGAATTTCACACAAAAACAGAACTTTTAAATCATTTTCTCATTGCCGTCCATGTTAATTCACATGGTCATGTAGAGCGCAGCACTCTCGATTTTTCACACGAAAAGTAGTATATTGTCAAGTATTGGTATCATAAGGTATTTGATGTAGGCGCTGGGCAATGAAGTGCGCATCCTAGCAAGCCATGATCAAATCCGCTCAGAACAGTTGATGGTCAAGTCGAGTCGAGTACAAAGTTGAATGAAGGTCAGTGCGTGTCGGTGCAACTCTTCCCACAGAGCCTTTCTCACCAGACAATGACCCCGAGGAGTGGTATGTAACAAATTATGTTATACATTTAATATACATTTTTAGATATTTTACTATGGGAATTAATTTTCTCTAGCTGGCGTAGTTTGTACGGGCAAGGACTGCTGAGCCCACTACAAGTAGAGAACTAATGTTAAATATTTAAATTAATAATTAATATTTTTTACTAGCATCCCAGTGGGTTGATTTAACCATTCTGAGAGTTCCACATTCCATGGATTTGCTATTAGTCCCTATTTTCTTCAATAGATAGAGATAACGTTCTGTAAATTTAAATCCTGAATTCAAACAAATGTTTTGGCTGAATTAGTGGCAAACATGTGATATTTGGATGAATTAGTGGCAGTGATATTTTTCCATTGATTTCAAATTGTAACCTAAATAGACTAGGGCTGTATCTGAATAGTCTACTTCACGTGCCATCGGCCCTTAATGTTCACTTGATTGTTGCATTGGCAATCAAGTGATCAAGTGTAGATCCGCCCAAATAGTCACTAAGTGTGCTGATGCACCCCTCACACTCCCTTGAGTCCAAGGGCAATAGCAAGTCACACACCCTTGATGCAGTGTTTGACTGGGAATGGTTTATTTTTTTGTCTGCTAAATATAGAGCTCATAGAATAATGTTATCTGTGACAACGGGCTAATAGATGGCGTTTAAAATAGTTTCTAAGCTCATTGGTAGGAAGCACCACTGAGGACTCAATAGTGTGAAAAGATAGTTTGCCATCCAAGTAGTATGTTGCATTCTTTGATCTCAAGTGCATGATAAGTGTACATTTATCAAGTCTGCATCAAGTCAAGTGTACTTGACTATTCGGATACAGCCCTATGTATACATTTTAATAGGCAATGAGCTTTTCGTGGAGTGTGTGTTGGAAGTGAATTTGCATTCTGTATATTAAAACCCAAATAATAATAAAAATGTAGCATAGCTCGCTTGGAATTGTTTGATTAGGTTAGGTTTGCATATATTCTTGAAAACTGGTTTTTAAATTGTGTGTTTGAGTGTTGGGGCATATGATGTTTATTTAAATTTTTTGGTGAAACTGATTTACAATTTTTTTCATTATTATGTTGACATCTTAAAACCCTAATAATAATGTAAAGTGGGTAGCTTTGAAATTAATATATTTCTATATGTTATTATAATGTTGGTTTATCTAGAAGTATTTCTATAACTAACACATTCCACTGTATATAATTTTGTTGCAGATATTGAAAGTAAAATCCAAAGGAAGTGGCGACTCCTCAAAAGAAGAGAAAGAAGAAACCTACTCCAAGAGTTTCAGTTGAAGCAATCGACGACTTCGACCGAGGTGTAGTTTGTAGAGCAATATATGGGATGTATTGTAGAAGTATGTTTAATTTATCTATAGGTTATATTTTTTTAAACTTGGTCACAAAAAAGCTAGCACAACACCAAACCAATCATTCTAACCCTACACACAAACACTATTTTAATCATAGTACAACCAATTAATTTGTAAAGAATGTAAGAAGACTCGCCAACACATCATAAAATGAGTTTTGCTACTTTTAATTTATTTCTTTTTTGAAAAAAACGACATTACACGTTTGATAGGCCTATAGACCTAAACACTCTTAACAGTGCCAAATCAACAACAATAAAAACCTCACTATTGTTCTTGTTGTGATAAATACAACTTGTAATATGGTAGTAATGGATTCAAGTAAAATATGATTAATTTTTGCTTAGGGTTTTTAAAATTTTTAAAAAGTTCAAGTATCTTGCTCCCCACTAAGGGAAAGGTCAATGTTGTTCCTTCATAAACTTATAAAAATAAATGATCTATTCTTTGTGTTTGCCTAAGTACAAATGCATCAAATTTTGTTGGTAATTTATTGGTGCTTGTTTGCAGATGAACACATGACATTAGATACCCTTTTGGACGTTCTTCGTGCGAATCCAGGTCCAGACACTACAAGTATATTCGAAGGAGGAAGAACAACGCTCTACAAGCTACTTCATGAAATTGTATTCTCTTGGACAAGTGGAAGAAAAATGCTGATGGAGGATGTCAACGTTGCGTCTCTCGCCATGATACATTAGTTCTACTCACCAATATTCAATGGCTGTCAAGGGAAGAAGTTCTCACAAGATTCTATGGACATAAAAATGGGTTACTTAGCCTCTTTATTCCTGAAAACATGGAATTTATTTTCCAATTAAATGATGAGGAGTGGTGTGCCAAGCTAGCTTACTTGGCTGATATTTTCAGCCTGAATGCAAGTATGCAAGGCAAAGAAGAAAATGTGTTAACCTCAAGTGACAAACTTAATGGTTTCTTAAATAAGCTTATACTGTGGAAACTACAAATAGAAAAGCAAATGAAAATGTTTCCTTCTACAGCTGAAGTAGATCCTCAAGGAGAAATTACATCGAGATTGATCTTGGAACATCTGTCAGTTCTTGAAGATAAAATAAAACAGCACTTCTCCTCTCTCATCATCAACGAATATGACTGGATGCGCAATTCGTATGCAGTAGAGCTTGAGACAACAAACCAACTTACTCTGGAAAAAGTCGAAGAACTGAATAAACTGCAGGCTGATCGCACTCTAGAGCTGAAATATGGAGAAATACCACTTGCTAAGTTTTGGATGATAGCAAAGAAGTGACCAGCAAGCAGTATCCGAATGTGCTGAAAGAGCGCTGTCACCATTTTCTACTACATACCTCTGCGAACTGGGATTTTCAGCACTTACAAACACAAAGAATAAGAAACGAGACCAACTTATTTCCAATGAACAGGAAATGCAGGTCTGTCTATCATAATATATACGTCAAAGAATAGAGGTTTTGAACAAGGACAAGCTCATGTAGAGTTATTAGTATTTATTGTTTCAACTATTTTAAATTTAAATATATTTCAAATGCTCATATTTTTTTCCTCTTATTTCTCACCAAAATTTCGCGGCACATCTAGCTAATCTCGCAGCACACCCTTCGAGAACCACTGTTCTAGTACATATGTCTTTATATAAGGGTGATTCTCACAAAACATGACAATTCACAAACTAACAAATAAAAAAAGTAATCATGTTTTACAAATTATGAGAAAAATCAAAAACATTCTTTTAGTGCTATAAATAAACAATCTATTGCAAGCAGTAAAGTTAAGCTACTTTCATACCATCCATCTCCCCTTTAAAAAATAGTTTTAAATCTTAGAAATCGTTAGTTGATAAGATCTAATAATTTTTATATCAGAACAATATCTTGTATTGAAAATATAATTTTAATGAAAAAGTCTTAGAAAACTGAAAATACTAGGTTAAAATACAATATATTAATGTTTTATGCCTAATTTAGTTTGATTTATTAAACATTTAATTAAATTTAAGGAAAACATTTTTGTTGCGCTATTTTTTATTGATTGTAGTGTATTTTATAATTATCTTTAATCATAAGATTTACTTGGTAAAATATTATCATTTTTGAATTAATCTTTGCAATATGTATATGTATTTGATTGCTGTATGTACAAGATTGATGAAATGGTTTTGTGGTTGCCTTCGTACCAATTTCAATACAATCCTATTGAGCTGGTGTGGGCAAACTGCAAGGGGTACTACAAGAAACTTACCGGAAGAAACAATAAGTTTAATGATGCAGCTGTCCGAGCACTTTGGCAAGAAGCCCTTGCTAGAGTCACACCTGAAAGGTACTAAAGCTATATTTTCAACCTATCGAAAATAGAACAATAAAAACTATAAAGAAGTGGTTGTATCTTCACTCTCATTTGTTTGTAATAATACAGATTTATCTTAGAAAAATATGTTCCATTCCATTTGGAGTAAAAATTTCGTCCACACCGAGAAGATAATTAATGATGATTGGGCAAGAGAAATGGAGATGGATGCGAGCAAAACTCAACATTTCATCAAACAAATAGGCAACAACAAAAGTGACAGTGATGAAGAAGATGAAGAGGAATAACAAGTGTTGGCAACACCGCTATTGCCAGATTGAGGTACAAGGTGCTGATAGCCTAATTGTTTTATTAAACATGTTTTACAAGCAACATATTACATGATAAATAACATTCCAAAACCATAAAAAGTAATTTGTGCAGTGACTATAAAATATAGGCCTAATATATTTAGGAGCTAAATGTGTATTCAACTTTGTAATAACTCTTTCTTTCATCTTATACTAATCAGTTTAAAGTGTTTTTCTTTCAGATTATGCAAATTAGTTTAAAGTGTTTTTCTTTCATACTATAAACTGATTAGTATAGCTGAAAGAAAAACACTTTAAACTAATTTGTAAAGTCGTTTTTCATTCAGATTATATACAAATCAGTTTAAAATGTTTCTGTTAATACTCGCCACTATTTTACCATTCACACTTCCTATCTTGCCGCACAACACCTTGCAAGTCACACCTCTCACAGCCCATCATGCCGTTTCATAGCCAAAACAATGTTACCAACCATCCCACATCTTCCCCCCTCTAATTTCACAACTCTTCGATAAGGCTCATCGGCTTAATTTCCCGACGATGGCGTGAAGCTGGTGGAGTTGAACCGCACAATTCCAAGCGACTCATACCAAGAGTGTCCTCATTGTTAGATCCACAGCTGCAGGGGTTTGGGGTTCTTGCTTCAGATCCGGGTCACTCGGTGTCCCCTCAGGAAAGGGTGGAACATTATTTGGGCATTGGGCTGTAAGCGGTGCTCGCCCTTGTTCTTCATCAGTACTTATGGGTGGCTTTCTTGATTGATCCTCATGTCGAATCCAGGTCATATCCAAGTGTGGAACATAAACCCAGATACATCGTGGTTCGAGTATTTGCTTCACTTTTGTACTGACCAATTTGGACTCGTTTCTCCTATAATTCTTCACCCAGACTTTGTCGCCCACAGAAAAACGACTAGTGTTGGGACTAACTCTTCCATAGGCCTCCCTCTGTTTATCTTGAGCTTGCTGCACTCTGCTTGATGTTGGAGGGGGGTGAAGCAGGTCCAGACGATTATTCAACTGCCTTCCCATCAAAGCTTGAGCTGGTGAAATCCCGGTGGTTGCATGGGGAGCATTTCTATAATCGAGTAGGAACCTTTGTAAGGCCGCGTCAAGTTGGAATGGAGTAAATCCCTCTAGGGCTGTCTGGAGACAGCGGTTTACGGTCTTTACCGTATTCTCTGTGGCACCATTTGTTTTTGGCCAAAATGGGACGCCATGCTTCTATTCGACTCCATTTTTCCTTAGGAATGTCTGGAAATCCTCATTTTCAAAGGATGTATAGTTGTCTGAGACAAGGTATAATGGTAGGCTGAATCGGGTAAAAACCTGCCGACATGGAAAATGTTGATAACACTTAGAGTGAGCATCTATAATGACCAGATAGTATTCACCCAAAAAAAGTCCTAGGTTATCAATGTGCAGGCGTTCCCATGGTTTTGTTAGCCAATCCCACGGTATCAATTCAGTCTTTGTGGGTTATCCTTGGTTGTGTTGCAGGCTGGACATAATGTCATTAGTTCAGCAGTGTCCTCATCTAGTTTCGGCCACCAAATGTATGAGTGTGCTAAAGCTTTGGCCTTGACGATGCCCAGATGAGTTGCATGTAGTTCTTTTAGTATGGCAGCTCTTAAGGCTAAAGGTATCACAATCCGATACCCCCAAAGCAATACGTCTCTTTTAACATCCTAGCACCAGAGGTAGGGTTGTAAATTAGTCTCAACAGCTTGTGGCCATCCGTACTTTAAATAATTGATGGTTTTCATAATGACCTGGTTTTTCTTTGTGGCAGTTATATATAACTGCTTATAGTCAGGAGGCAAATTATTATTATTGTCCAAAACATAGTGAATTGTCTTATCTACATCTTCTTGAACATTAGGTCGCTCGGGCAGTGGTACCCTTGACAGCCAATCAGTAACGTTCTGGGAAGATTTTACCAATTCAACATCATAACTGTAATTCGATAATACCAGAGCCCATTGCTGCAATCGGTTTGCTGCACATGCTGGAATATCATGCTTTGAGACCAAAAATAGCTAACAAAGGCTTATTATTGTCACCAAAGTCCACTTTCACCCGAATAAGTGTGAAACTTCTTAGCGTCAAAAATGAGCCCCGCTCCTTCCTTGTGCAACTGGTTGTAAGATTTTTCCGCTTTGGATAACGAGCAGCTTGCAAACGCTAGCGGCTTCTCTTCACCGTTAGGATATCTTTGTAAAATCACTGCACCAAGTCCTAGGTCTGACCCGTCAACTGATAGACAAACTAGATACTGTGGGTTAATGAGCCAGGAATCGGTTAGTTTGAACTACCTTTTTATCTGGCAGAAACGCCTGTTCACAACACTCATCCCACTCCCATAGGACACCTTTAAGCAATAACTTGTACAGGGGACCCAAAATTGTGGCTAGAGAGGACAAAAACTTGGACAAATAATTTATAAATCCTAAGTATGACTGTAGCTCCTTCACATTCTTTGGCTTCAAAAATTGCACGAACCTTCTCCTCAGTTGAATGCAAGCCATCTGCATCAATCCTGAAACCAAGATATTCCACTGATGATTTACCTACCTCACATTTCTTTATGGACAAGGTCAACCCACAATCTCAGAGTATCTCCAAAACCTTGGCGAGTCAAATTTGAGTTGTGCTAGGTCTTCAGCCCCTTTTAGAATGTCATCAACTAGCACAGCAGTACCTTCTAGACTACCAAGTAAAGTGTCCATTATCTTTTGGGACTTGGCGGAAGCACATGCGACTCCAAAGAGCAAGCGGGTATATTTGAATAAGCCTTTTGGTGTGGTTATTGTCGTGAGCAATTGAGATGTCTCTTCTAACTCAAACTGTTGATAAAAGTTGGACAAATCAAGCTTCGCAAACACCTTGCTGCCCTGGACTTTGTGAAACAGATACTCAATCCTAGGGAAGAGGGTGCTGATCCATTTGTAAACATGGATTTAACATCAACCTTAGTCGCCATAGATTCAAATTCCCCCGCCCTTTTTCATCATGGGAACTATAGGCGATCCAAATTGACTGTAGTCCGCAGGCTCTAGAATCCCTTCTTTCAAAAGTCTGTCAATTTCGGTGGCAACCCCCTCTTGAAGAACAAGTGGTGTAACATTCTGTTACAATATACTGCCCACCCACATGTTAACCTTCATGCATAGACTCTCTATTGAATTCATTATACCCACTTCGAGACTAATAATCCTTCTGATATGATATCCTTCCCTAGTGTAGTTCACGGTAGTCTCGATCTATAGCAAGAACAATATTAAACCATATAATATAAGGATAAACTCCCTGCAATCTAAAGCTGTTCATGCACTTAAACTTTTGTATCTTCTGGCTAGAACAACCATCACATCGGGCCTACACCCCTCGTGTCATAGTTTGACGAGCGGGCCGAGCGAGCTATGGTGAACCCGCAACAGATGTTGTGACCGCCCAGGTCGAAGTTATAGAGAAATGGGCCGGCCAAGATTTCCCTCGAGCAGTGGACGGCGACTATCCGGAGCTCTGGCGGACAATACCTACACTACCACCAAAACAGTGTGAGACTGAAGAAGCGTCGATGGAAAAGGTCTAACAGGCCGGCGTAAACAACGGTCGTATGTGATCTCCTATTAGGTTCAAGATGGCTTAAGTGACATCACCGATCAAGTGTTCAAATTTCCCACCAGCCTTCCCTAGCAATGAGTCCCTATATATATCAACGTCTCTGTATACAAAGTCGACTATTTGGTTTCGATGCTCCAAGGAAGGTGCTCTCTGGCACTCGGACAAAATCTGGACAGTAAATTTTACGTAATTGTCTACGGACATTAACAATGGCGTGTTTATATTTGGACTTTAAATTACCATAAATTATTTATATTTGCCAGCATAGCCGTTGCTATCTTTTCTAACTTAAAGTGTTCTTTGATTTGAAGTAACTATAGATATGAATCGCTTAGTAATTTCTGCCGCCACTTGGGCGCTAGCGTCTGTAATATCGCTTAAAATTAGAGATAACCACAATCATTAATTAATTTGTTGTTAGGCATATTAGAATTTAATTGTCTTGATATTGAGGTTATCGATGTTTGTTATATCACCCATTTTTTGTTTTCGTTACTTAATGGATTATAAGGTGATATATTTATTAATGCAGCGTAGCTCTAGCTGTTTGATAAATTTAAAGTAATGTAATTTAAAACACTTAAATGATTTTCCAAATCATTTGCTTAAGATGACAGGTTTCATAACTATACATTGCTTCGAGTTTTATACCCCCTTTTATTAGCAAATATTGATATTGTTTATGTCTCCCCACTTTGGGTCGACATCTAATAGTCCCACGCGAGTTTGACTTTGATTATGCAAGCCAAACTCTTGTGTCGTTTAAGTATCAGCATGATATTAACGTTTAAATTTAACCCTTTTATGTCTGCCTTTATGGGGTAAATAAGACAATTTTTATAACAATTTAAAGTAGCCCATTAGGCTCTTATTTTTATCATTGCATAAATATTTAGTTCGATATGTATAATTATTGATGGTTTGTTCTAAATTCAATATTGGGGGTAACCTGTCTCCTCATGGTTCACCCAGTTAACCATAGATGTTATATGTTAAGCAACAAACTAGTAAGCTTTTGCTCATATATTAAATATGTTATCATTTGATTAATCGCCAACATTCACCAGTTTGGCCTTTGAGACCTTGTAAATTATTGTTATTGATGATAAATAAACTATCTAGATATTCATCAAAATCTGGGCTATGCTTTACTAATGTGCATGTCCCTTGGTCTCTAGCCACCAACCTTTTAATTCGTCCTAGATCTGGGGAATGCAGTAGTTGTGTGCCTGGTTGAAGTGGGATTGAACATGCCTTCATAAATTTGGGCTTAGCATTCTGCTGCAGAGACAATGACAATTTTCCTTGGTTAAACTTACCAAGACGGTTTGTGAAAACCTATGGAAATTGCCGAGAAATTCTGCAAAGCATATGCTGCGTTTTGTCTTCTGAGAAAACCAGCTGCACCATCTTGATACGGTTGGTGTCTATAATATGAAATCCCAATTCATTAAACCAGGGCCTTCCCAGGAGCGGTGGGCCATCACGACTCCACTACAAAAATTTGAAGGTTAGGAAAAATTTATCCATTATATTTGACCTTGACAGTGATGCTACTTAACAGTATCGATTTTTCCTTGAAATACGAAACAAAGGTTTTGGAAGTTGGTGTTGGCAGTATATTTTCGAACTTTAAACAATTTCAACTGTACTATTGTGCTCAATTACCCAGTTCAAATTGAAATGTAATCCTTTCAATGTTAATCTTCAAAACTACATGATAACTCGGGCTTTCTTCTTCCACCATCATTAATCTTGTGCAAGCTTTCACTATTATCTTTGATATCTTCAGATAAAAAGTGTGTATTTTCTTGAATTTTCCCTTTAAAATAAGACTGCTTCTTATTTGTGTTATTAGATTCACCATTATGTTTGCATACCCTTGCTAAATGCCCAATCTGTGAGCAAATATTGCATGTGTAATCATGATACTTACAGTTTCTGAGGCATGGTTATAACTTGCGCGAACAGCACAACGAACCCCTTTAGAGGAACCAGGCTGGTGTTTTAGTTGACTAATTTGTCTACTTTGGCTATCCCTTGTATATATATGACAAACTTACTCCTTTTTTATCTTAATATCTGTTAACCGATATTGAAATGAAGAAGCCTGCTTAGCACTAGCTAGCTCTACTGCTTTGTCAATCGTCAACTTAGTGGTGTTTTCCTCAAAAAGCCTATCACGAATGGGACCTTGACCCATTCCTAAAACAAATTTATTTATTAGAGCAAAGTCGAGATGAGTGTCAAATTCACAATTCGTCGTCAATTCTAGTTTTCTTGCCAGCCACTCATTTACATTCTCTTCAGGCTCTTTACTAGCATTGGAAAACTTAAATCTCGCAGCAAAAACAGACTCCACGGGCAGAAAGTACTTGTCAAACAACTCAACAAGTGCATCGTATTTCACCTCCTTAGGCTTTTTAGGTACACCTAAGTTATTCATCAACTTAAAAGCATCTTCATCCAATGCATTGAGAAACAGACCTTGTCTCCTGGTTTCACTCTTGATGTGATTAGCGTCGAAGAAACTCTCCATCCTAGGTTTTTAAAGAGACCAATTTTTTAAAGTAAACTTCCTCAAGACGCCAGTGGTGGTGTTGGTTTCTCCGCCTTCAGCCATTTTGAATGAAAATGCAGACTCCTTTCGTGGGATTGATGCCTCAGGTCTTCAATTTCGGGATGCATTTAGTAAGTTTGTAAACTTGAATACTTGCTATTCTTGGTTTTGGTTAACACCAGATTCGACAGTGGGTAATCCTATCCTCATGGCCAATGTTAAATACTCGCCACTATTTTACCGTTCACACTTTAATGTTCACATGTCCTATCTTGTCGCACAACACCTTGCAAGTCACACCTCTCACAGATCATCATACTGTTTCAAATCCAAAACAATGTTACCAACTATAACACTGTATTATCCCGCAGTTTTTCTTCAAAATTATATACAAACCAGTTTAAAATGTTTTTCTTTCAGATTGTAATATATATACATATATATATATGTATAAATATATAATAATCGGTTTCTAGTGTTTTCTTTCAGTTTAGTGACTCAAAAATTGCAATTTTAAAATTTCTTGGAGGCATAATATTGGCCTAAATTACTGTGGTTATTTATCACATTCATATTCTACATTAACATATGTTTTCATTACAGCTGTCCCAAGTGACAGTGATAGATATCAGCTGTTAGTGTAGGGATACATTAGGGCCTATTCTAGTAAACTTTTGAGCTGTCATCCAAGTAAACTAAGGTTGTGAATGTATTATAGGTGTGTCCTATCATTATGTTGGGCTAACAAGATTGGGAGGATATAAGTAGAGGAGGCACTCTTGCTAAGTGTGTCCTATCATTATGTTGATCTCAAACACAAGAACTAGACAAAATTGAATATTTGATCAAAATTATTATTTTTTTAATCCTCAAATATCAAACATTCGCGAGGACTCCGAGAATTCCAAATTCCAATAAACATCTTAAATAGATCAAACGTTGCTTTTCAAAAACCACATATAGCAGCATATTTCTTAATTTTAATTTGTACACAAAAAAAAAGTCTAAGAATGGTTCAAATAAATATTAGAAAATGGCTTTTATTTTTCTATTGTTGACACAATTTATTTTACACATTACAGTAATTTCAGGTTTCCTTCAGTAACAATCTGGTTCCTGGTATGTACACAACTTGACACTATTCCTCACTACTCCAACAAACACAACCTGAAAAAAAAAGCAAGACACAATGAGAAATATAGGATAACTAGGGAATGTTATTGAAAAAGGCACATCCCTGGTTGAAACTCAAGAATCTTGTTTAATTAAAGAAATTTTGTTGTGATGGAGCTTGTATTAAGATCTAAACAAACAAGTTATGGGATATTTACTATAGTCTGTAACTTTGATTGTGTAGTTATGAAAAAAATAGTGACCTTTTCAAGGTTGTTCAGTGTTGTTAATAGGTAAATACCATCATGATGTTTCCAGATAGTCAAATTTTATGTTGGGATTAAGATTTTGAAGCTTAAAATAATTATTTCCCTTACCAAACAATTAAGTACAATATAAAGTTATTGTTTAAATCAAATCTATATAAAACTCTGCAGGTTATCACCATGGAATGAAGCTCATAAAATTGTGTTCTACATGATTCTTATTCCTGTTTACTTTTACTAGTTTAGAAGCAAAAAAATACAGTGCCCCACCCTCATTGTCAAAATATATTATGTTTAACAACAATAGTATAGTGTGTCAGGGCTACTTATACACGTTTTAGTGTTTAGTTTTGTCAAGGTAAATTAGAGAAAGATCAAAGCACTTGCCTTCGCAAACGTGGTTGGTTATAATTATGAGTGTGCAGGGGTGAGATTATCTGATAACTATAGTATGATTTTGGTAGGAAGAACAGTAAAAGTTAGTTACTAAAGTTACTAAAACATTTTTAATATATTCATACATAAAGGCATGTTATCTCTAGCTGTCATATTTGATAGATATTATAAGTACCGATAAAACTACACAAGTAATAAAGTTAAATGTTATCAATATTGGCCACAAAGAAATATGTTTGAATTTTCTCCAATGTTTTTACAACCAGAATCAGTGTGTGTGTGTATTAAATAAAAATAATGATTGGGCTATTTTTTATCAAATGAAATGCTAATTTTTTTAGGGTTATAAAGCACAGGTATGATAACAAAACATTGTTATTTTTCAACTTTGTGTTTGGACTTGAGTAAATTCATTCACTCAATAGAGCACTTTGTAGGTGAACCTTGACAAACAAGACAGACAATGCCTTCTAAATCTTCCACTGTGTTTTGTTTTACTTTGCCCTAAATAGCAAATGAAGTAGAGATGATCTGTGTTAATAATTATTAAGAATGTAAAAACAATTATGAACAATTTTGCTTTGTGTTTAAAATATGTATAGTATATTCAAACTGTTAATTGATGTTTTAATACCATTTCCAATACTTTGACATCCATGTAAAGAGCTAGCGTTTATTCCTGAAAAAAGACAGAAAAACTAAGAGATACAACTATTATTTACAATTTAAATAAATAATGAATCAAGAATTCTTAGGTTTTTAACAAAAAAAAAGCAGTGTTCAAACTTCAAACTATTCTTTTCTTTTATCTACAGTTTTTTTAAGAGTTTCCACTTCTTTGAGCTTTGCTGTTCAGTTTTACGCATAGTTTTAACACCTTGCAACATACCCTGTGCAACACTAACTTCTTGCAGATTCTGTATTGCTCTCTTCAATCGTTCATTGGTTTCTTTGAACACACAATCAGATGCTTCAGAAGTTGCCTCATGATCTTTTTTGTCTATTATATCTTACTTTCTAGCTCGCCAATTTTTTTACGTAGCTCATAATTTTAAATTTTAATTCATTGAGTACTTGAAGGCACAAAAAAGGAACTTATTTTGTAAAAAAGAGAATATAAGAGACTAGCCCCCCAAGAACGAGACCAAAAGTTAAAAAAGAGGCCGACCGGCTCCTAGGCCTGTTTTCCCTAACTAAATCATGGTTGAATGAATCAAAGCTGGAAAATTTGCTGTGAGTGACTGATCTATCTCACTTATTGTATGCTTAAGCTTTGATTAGGATAGGTAATTTTTATTATGTTTTGGATTAATTACTAATACAAAGATTATTCATCCACATGTTTTTTGACAAAAAGAAAAATACTAAACTATTGATTTAAATTTTAATGTTTCATTGATCAAGTTTCTTCTACTTGTCCTTCTCAAAAACTAAGCCATTTAAAATTTAAAGATATTGTGGGCTTTAATGCCTGGTAATGTTCTATGCAACTGCCGACCTGCAAGAGATAATTCTGTATTATCAGCAGGCAGGAACATCCTGTATTGTAC
>CABFWB010007623.1:0-23470 GCA_902151455.1 Timema bartmani
CCCCCTCCCAGCTGATACATTTTGATGACCCGCCCTCAGCCACCCTGGTGTAAATTTCTGAGTGCGCCACTTTAGTTAGTATTGTCTAATCAAACTTGATTAATATAAATCGTTAGATCGATTCAATGCACTCGATATTTTGCCTGAATTGATTCAAAGCCCATGAATCGAACATCCCTAGGCAGCCGCCAGCCAGCCAAAGGCGCTACCTCGGATTTCGAAAAAACGTTTCGAACTCGTAATACATTTCTACTTTATTTTGGTGATAATGGGTCTTCGAACCAATCCTACTTTATTATTGGAAAATATGTTCATTTTACATTTATGTTGGTGACTCTCTACAAGATCCTAGCCAAGTACACAAATTACATCAAATAAACAGTAAACACATACACTGATTATATATTAAATGATCTGTTGACACAGAGGAAACAGTACATTAAATAAACTATACATAAAATTATGTGTGAGGGTCTTCCTCCAGACACACTTAAAATAAAAATGAATAGTTTTATTAGTTTAGTCCAAACTCATGGCAACACTATCTAGCGCTGGGTCTCGGAATCTGTGTCCGGTGGCTCACTCGGGAAAGTCACCAGCAGATGGTACGTGGGCCTAGCAATTTTTACTTTTCTAATACTAGAAAATTTACATTCATGTACTGTCATTTTTAGATACACCATTTTTTTTATGTATGTATTAATTAAATAACTATAAAAATACAGTGAAACCTGCCTTAAACGGACCTTTTATTTAGGAAACTTGTCTTAAATGGAAATATTTCACGGTCCCGTGACTTTAGGGCTGAAAAACATGCTAAATTCCCTCGCTTAGACGGAAACCGTCTAACGCGGAAACGGAACTAAAAATAAGCCTTTATACGGAAATTTTCCAATGTTCCGGTGGACATCGTTTAGAAAAAATATTGACATCCTATACATTCTACAGAATTTTGTTTTCTCTAAGTCTTCCTTTATATTAAGAGAAGTTGAAATGTTAAGTCAGGTATATTTCCTTTCTCCTTCTTAGTTCTTTTGTTAGCTTGTTTACAGAATTATGAACTGTAATTGCCTCTTGATTATTATCTTTGTTCTTCCCAGTTTCCACGCTAATGACTTCTCAATCACCATTGGAATTCAGATTTTAACGTTACAGCATTACCTGTATTGAAATTCGATTGTTTGTCCATTCCAGAAATTCTACTCAATATGGACTCTAGGCCTGAATTTTTTACTTTAGTCTGGCAGTTGTCATTATGGCTTCAAAGATAAGAGCTGTACTTTATCTAACATGAGAGTAAAAGTTATTCATGCGAGTGAGCGAGATAAATTATCTGAAAGTAGATCATGAAGATGTTTAACATCGGTAAAACTCAAGTGTACGAGATTCTAAAGAAGAAAACGGAAATTTTTAAGATGTGCGAAAACTGTGCTAATGGAAAAATAAAAAGAGAACTTAAGAAAACTGCAAACAAAGACATTAATGAAATAGTGTGGGAGTGGTTTGTCAGGGTTAGGGCGAAAAATCACTGCGTGTCGGTTCTAATAGTACAGGAATACGCTAAAAAGTTGTTCAAAAACTGAGGAAAACTGATTTCAAAGCATCTAACGGATGAATTGGAGAGTTTTCACAAAATACATCTGATATGTTTTAACGAACTTTGTGGAGAATCGAGTGATGTAAATAGTGAGACCGTTGAAGAGTGGGTTGGTAAACTTTCCTCCATAATCGGGGAATATGAACCTGAATACATAGCGAGTGGTGACAAGACTGGAGTGTTCTTCCAGGCGCTACCGAATAAATCGTTGTGTTTGAAAGGTGACAAATGTTCGGGAGGAAAAGTGTGCAAAGAAAGATTGACTGTTTTTCTATGTGGTTTTATGTCAGATGAAATGGAGAAACCCTTAGTTATCGGTAAGACAGCAAAGTCACGATGCTTCAGAAACATGGACATACGGAAACATCCCGCCGAGTGGAGCTCCAACAAAATGCGTGGATGACGTCACATATCATGGAGGAATGGTTAACGGCTTTTAATGGTAGAATGAAAAAGCAAAACTGGCATGTTTTGTTGTTTATGGATAACGCAACATGCCACCCCCACATTGAACTTTCCAACGTGTGATTTGCTTGGGTCTCTCCAAATACCACAAGTCTTTCTCAACCAATGAATCAGGGCACCATTCAGAATGTTAAAGTGCACTATCGTAAATTATTAATGCAATCTTTGCTCACCAATACTGAATTATACATCATCCACCTCTGAGCTTGCAAGAACCGTCTCTTTTCTAGATGTGGTTATTTGGATAAGTCAAGCTGTAAAGAAGTTGTTGTCAGAAACTGCGACAAAGTGTTATGAAAAAGCAGGATTTTCTATGAGTGAAGTTACTACTAGTGTAGAAAATGATAGACCAGCAGGACTTAAAAAGTTCATGCATGAAGCTACTTTCAATAACTGCAATGCTGAACACTACATAAACATAGACAATAACGTGAAAACTGAACCAGACTTAATGGATATCGATGCCTTAGTTGAGAAATTTAAAGAAGGTTGGAAAGGAAAAAAGGAAAAGTAAGAAGAAGAGGGAAATGACATTGTGTGGGAAGAAGAAAAGTGTAGCGTGAAGACTTATCAAGATGCTCTCAAATGTTTAAAGGAACTGCAGCAATTTGCACTACAACGGAATGATTATGATATGCATATTGTAATTTCTCAGGCTAAAGTGTTTGTGGAAAGTCAGGCAGCCATGAGAGTAAAAACTGTGTGCATAAAACCCTGCTTTACTACTGGAAAATATAAAGACAAAGTGAGCTATGTTTTTATCTTCAGTGTAATGTTTACATATGTTCATTTATATTGTAAATAATGTGTACTGTGTATAAATGAGTACGGTATTTTATGATTTTTATCCCAATCACGTGCGTGCCCCTGGTTTAATTTTTATAGTACACCTTCATTAAACGGAAACCTGACTTTAGCGGAAAAATATCTTGGACCCTTGCGATTCCATTTAAGGCAGGTTTCCCTGTATTACTGATTGCAAAATTTACAGTAATCCAACATAAGTTTGATGGAATACTCAAGACCAGGTATTCGCCGAGGGGGGCTTCTTTATTTTTTCTGGCAAGTTATGATACATTAATTGGTGTTTTAAAGCACTTATACACACAACAATACAAGCCAATTTATGATTATAGCAAAACAAATTATGTGAAAATATTCTAAATCGTTTAAAAAAATCTTAGAAAACGCACCAAACTGCTCCGCGGTCCTTTAGAGTTATATTTTATGTGGTTCTTGAATTACTTTTAACAAAATTATTCTAAAAACAATAGGTGATCGAAATTTTTATTTATTCACACATGAAAGGTTAGAAAGATTTGGTTAAGCTCGGATGGGTTTGCTTTAGTCTAAAGCATTATAAATATTGGGCAAAAAAAAAAGTTACTACACGCAAAGTTATTTCCTAAGAAGTTGGTGTTTTTTACGATGTAAATTTGCTTGTATTGGTGTGTATGGATGCAAAACACATAAAATATATCATAATATGACAAAGGAAAAAAAAATCCTGTTCTCAGCACATATTAACCCCAACTAGCCAAATAAATTTACAAACCTAATTAGGAGTACATAAAACTGTAACCGCACGGCCGCAATTGGAAGGCGTGTTTGTGTAATATTGTATGTTATGAGTTGCGAATGATAAAACGAACGTTGTGAGATTATTATGATTATTCTATAAACAAATAAACTAGAGGAGCTGACCACAAAATTGTTGTCAGCTTTACTTAGCGAGAAACCAGGCCGAAGGCCCGGGGAATTGAGACCCTCGCGGTTGACTACAGAACATGGAAGGCTAGGGATCACTCTGCCAGTTTCTGGGCTACGCGGGCTAAGACGCCGGTTCATCGGTACCAGTCTCGAGGGCTGCCACTCGAGCCCAGAGAACCCGGTTCGGCGAAAGTGCAGGGACCACCTAGGAGTCTGACAGGCCATTGGGTAAACCTCATAACACCTCGTTTTGTCACAAGTTTCCTAATATTCTTTAAGTTATTTCATTCTAACTTCACTTCTAACATCACATTTGTAATAAATATAGTAAGCAAGGCCTCCACCGTGGTTCGGATCCCACGTTAAACTGTAGGTTCTCCATTTCATATCATGATCACCCTACCATTACATATTAGCTTAAAGCCTAAGATCAATCACGAACCCACACAAGTATTCAATATTATCTCCCCCGTAACCCCCGCCACAGACATCCTGACAATTGACATATTCTAGGCCCACGTTCACAAGGTGAAGAAGGGGTGGTGACAAAACATTCATTTCTCGTTAAAACCCTGAGATAGTTTTTAAGTGTTCATAGAGAAAATAAAAACAGTTCAGTAACTTTTTCATTCCCAATGATTAAACTAATTTTCCCACATAAAGTTTTTATTTTATTTTAATGAACTAAGATACCATAACTCATATATGTAATGAGTTCAAAGTATACAATATTGAATTGAATGATTTTTGTTTTGTATTTCGGCTGCCATCTGTTAGTCTTGTGGTGACTAATGATGTTAAAGATTTGTTCCTGCTGCCCTCTATGAAGTAGAGTCACCTTTGAGATTTTGTAAGCAGTTTATTAAATTAAGAACTAAAATTACTACGTATGGTCTGCCATTTGTGGATACAATGCAGACTTTATAATAACGTTCGTTTGAGAAATGCCTGAATGGGGCCAATTCAGAGTAGATACAATTCAATCGTCTCGAAACGAAGGGCTGACAAAATACAACTGGTAGGAACATTGCCTATCTTCCCACTAAACATCTTCTAGCGTACTAGGCCAAGCCCCAGGTAATGTCAAATGCCTCCGTGTGATGAATAAAAGTACAAATACGGGATGACTTGTTAATTGTTTCTAACAAATAGAAACACAACTAGGGGTGGAGGAGGAGAAAAACTGTACTATAAACCGAGCTCCTGAGGCTCGATCAAAGAAAAGCTCGACCTGAAGACCATATACCCGATGTAGTGATTCTTCCACTGATCTACGTGACCTGGCGGAACATGAAAGGAAAGGTATTGGAAATCATTTGTCAGACAAGGTCAGCCAGGACGATAATAGCTTGGTTGTGAAATACCCCCTCCATATGAAGGTTAAGACTACCTTGACAAGTAGTGCGGCCATTGTCCGCCAGGTGATAATACACACAATGACTAGAATTAACAACACGCCTGCAGGGTTGGTATCACGGATAGTGTACCCGAATGTACAGAGATATGTCTTTCTGCCTGTCCGAGCTATCCTCACACTCTTGGGGTAGGAACTAGGAATGTGGAACTGTACCTGAATTTACGTGGTGACCAGATCCACTGGTCAAGAACCTCTGGGTCTGGTTAGGTCGGTCATGGTGAGCTAGAGATTCGAATCCCGACCGGGAGCAGTGAGTGTTTTTTTTTACTAAATGGTTTCTCACGCTCCCTCCATTTCTTATAAATCTACCTTCCTTATCCTTAGCCCATTAGGGCTGTTTAGTGCGGGCGGACAGATATACGCGGGGCAGAGCAAGATATGGTAGAACCCCCTCCCCCCAGCATCAAACCGGACAGGTAGTAAGACATGGTACAGAACAAGATAAGAGTATTTTAAAAATGAAGACACTACTTGAGAAAAGGACCAAACCGCTCCATTTGCTTGAGATTGTGTGACAAGCTGTGTGACAGACTGTGTGACAAGCAGGCTGTTATGGCATGACTGGATGTTAAGTCCTAGGATCTTGTAGGAGATTCAAAATTCGAATATTGAGAATGATATATTTCATTTTTTATTTTATCTATAACTTTTATGATTCTTAGCATTGGACAGAGCTAACAACGAGAGACCAGATCATCAATTTCTACTAACAAGGAACTAAGTGAACAGAATCAATATTAAAGAGAACCAAACCGATGTGGGCAAGAAAACCTCTTGCGAACAATTAGACCTATCTCTTTAATTAGAATAAAAACTAACACTTGGAGACGGTAGTCGAACGCAAGCCCCTTGGTTTAGCGCAAACATTGCTCTGAGGGACCCCATGACCATAAATAACAGAGGCGTAACAATAATATGGCACTCAAACAAACGTAAATAGTGAGGAACGAGCTAAATAGCCTGGGTACATTAGTTAAAGAGCAATGTGTGCGCTAAACCAAGGGGATTGGGTTCGACTCTCGTCTCCAAGTGTTATTTTTAAAACTAATTGTACGTGTAATTAGTGCCCACATGCAGGCCTTGAGATGCGAGGTTGCCGTTTCTGCCAGGAAGTGTGCAGCGGCAAAAGCGCATCGTAGAACGGTGCATGTGCAACGCGCATTCCAAGGTCGAATAAATGCAGATTAATCTGTCCGGGAACTGGTAGATAAACATCGGACAATGGGACATACATTATCACATTATGTACTTCACATGGGCGCACTCGAATTGCTGAATAAGGTATACCCGTCAACAGACATTCAATTAGGGCGCACTCGAATTGCGGAAAAAGGTATACTTGTCAACAGACATTCAATTAGGGCGCACTCGAATTGCGGAATAAGGTATGCCTGTCAGCATACACTTAATTAGGGCCCACTCGAATTGCGGAATAAGGTATGCCTGTCAACAGACATTCAATTAGGGCGCACTCGAATTGCGGAGTAAGGTATGCCTGTCAACAGACACTTAATTAGGGCGCACTCGAATTGCGGAATAAGGTATGCCTGTCAACAGACATTCAATTAGGGCGCACTCGAATTGCGGAATAAGGTATACCTATCAACAAACATTCAACTAGGGCGCACTCGAATTGCGAAATAAGGTATACCTGTCAACAGACATTCAACTAGGGCCCACTCGAATTGCGGAATAAGGTATACCTGTCAGCAGACATTTAACTAGGGCCCACTCGAATTGCGGAATAAGGTATACCCGTCAACAGACATTCAATTAGGGCGCACTCGAATTGCGGAATAAGGTATGCCTGTCAACAGACACTTAATTAGGGCGCACTCGAATTGCGGAATAAGGTATGCCTGTCAACAGACATTCAAATTAGGGCGCACTCGAATTGCGGAATAAGGTATACCTATCAACAAACATTCAACTAGGGCGCACTCGAATTGCGAAATAAGGTATACCTGTCAACAGACATTCAACTAGGGCCCACTCGAATTGCGGAATAAGGTATACCTGTCAGCAGACATTCAACTAGGGCCCACTCGAATTGCGGAATAAGGTATACCTGTCAACAGACATTCAATTAGGGCGCACTCGAATTGCGAAATAAGGTATGTCTGTCAACAGACACTTAATTAGGGCACACTCGAATTGCGGAATAAGGTATGCCTGTCAGCATACACTTAATTAGGGCCCACTCGAATTGCGGAATAAGGTATACCTATCAGCAGATATTCAACTAGAGCCCACTCGAATTGCGGAATAAAATATACCGGTCAGCAGACATTCAATTAGGGTCCACTCAAATTGCGGAATAAAGTATACCTGTCGGTCAGCCCACACGAAATGAGGAACAACCTGTAATCCCATTCAACTCCTAACCGCTAACCTAACCTAAACTAGCCTCCATGTTCCATTTTGAACAAAGTCATTATGAAATTAATTTTCACCCCGCAGTTCGTGTGAGGATATTACCGAGCGCGGATGAGTTGTTCCGCAATTCATGTGCACCGCTTCACATGTGGTCACACTCCTACTCTCATTCACACCCTCACACACACACTCACTCTCACTCTCACTCTCACACACTCACAAGGAGCTGTCCAGGCACGACACATCTCGGGGAGTTTCTTAATCGCGTATTACTACCCGGCCGGGATACCTATATGCATTTTATTAAAATGGTAGGATAGGGATGAGGAATTTGAGATTCGCAGTTAGATTTATCTGAAAGAACCGTTTCTAGACATAATTTCATGTTATGAAACGTCAAGGGATGTGATCTACAGCTGTCACTTCTGAGTTCTGACAAATATTGTTATAATGTTTTATTTTATCTTTTAGCACAACGTCTTACTACCCGTTCGGGTTATACGCTAAAGTACTAACTACGCCAATGTATTGGGAATTGGGCAGATTGAATTTAGAAGAAGTGAGCCCACATATGCGTGGAGGTAGAGTGGAAAACCATTTTGGGAAAACCACCCCCAGTTCACCCAACCGTGATTCAAACCTCGATCTCCCCGTCCTTGGCAGTCTGGCTCAACACGAAATTAGCGCGTTAGCCAACTACGCCACCGAGGCGGGTAACGAATATTATTAGTACATATAAAATAACAATACTAACATAGATATTATCAATATTGAGAGTAGTGAAACATGTTATCAATATTGAGAGTAGTGAAACATGTTATCAATGTTGAGAGTAGTGAAACATGTTATCAATATTGAGAGTAGTGAAACATGTTATCAATGTTGAGAGTAGTGAAACATGTTATCAATATTGAGAGTAGTGAAACATGTTATCAATATTGAGAGTAGTGAAACATTTTATCAATATTGAGAGTAGTGAAACATGTTATCAATGTTGAGCCCAGTAAAACATGTTTGTATTTCCTAAAAGGCTCTTGTTATGAAAATGTTACAAAAGCTGGGGCTCGAACTCAGGCCCTATCACTTCAAGCTAGAGAAGCTCACTCCAATATAAACCATGTTGCCACCGTGGTGGGTATCCCACACTTGGGAGTATTATTATTATTATTATTATTATTATTATTATTATTATTATTAGCACCGCGTCTTACTACCCATTCGGTTTACACGCACTTACGCTAATGTGTAATGGTAGGGTGATTGTGAGATGAAATGGAGGACCTACAGTTTAACGTGGAATCCGAACCACGGTGGAGGCCTGGCATTCCACACATTTACTAGTTGTGATTAATACACGTCTTGTCTGGGAATAGATAGGGTGAGAGTGTGACATCCAAAGAGGGTTTTAACTAATTCTTTCATTTATTTAAAATAATTCACACTCTTTGATTAATTAAGATAAGTATTGATGAATGAAAGTAGCACAACCTAGAGAAGGTTGAAAACCACATGGATAAACCCTCTCAACATATGTGAGTCACAGTGTGTGTGTGTGTGTGTGTGTGTGTAAGTGGGTCACAGCCAAGTGGAGCTCTGGGTCAGTGGGCTAAGGTGGAGGCCGCAATCAACTCCCAAACTTTGCATCACTCTCCTCTCTGTGACAAGTGGTTCCGAGTGGTTAGGGGTTAGATTGTACGCCATTACTCCCATTAGTGTGTAAATACGCAAATGGCCGGAACGAGGAAAACGGGAAAAAACAATTTCAATTCAAGCAACTGAATGAACCCACGGTGCTCCCTCCAGCAGTCCCCCAGAGAGAGGTCCTTCTAGGAGTCCCCCCAGAGAGAGGTCCCTTCAGGAGTCCCCCAGAGAGAGGTCCTTCTAGGAGTCCCCCAGAGAGAGGTCCCTCCAGGAGTCCCCTAGAGAGAGGTCCCTCCAGGAGTCCCCCAGAAAGAGGTCCCTCCAGGAGTCCCCAGAGAGAGGTCCCTCTAGGAGTCCCCCAGAGAGAGGTCCCTCCAGGAGTCCCCCAGAGAGAGATTCCTCCAGGAATCCCCCAGGAAAGGTCCATTAACTTGGAGTACCACTTTCGAATTTTGAATTTTTTTCGATGCCAAAGTTTTGTAGTTGTTACCGTTTCTTACCACAAACAAAAAGTCTTTTACCCACACCCATTTTGATTAATTAACATATCAAATTGGCCACTCCAAATTAAATGAGGACTACATCATTAGAATTTTGAACTTATATCAATGCCAACGTTTTGAACTAGTTTTGTACGGTTTTGTAGCACAACATTTTGTTTGCGTATATATCTCGCCAGATTAATCAAAGTTTAGTCCAATTTAATTAATATATTACCTTTGGGCCGGACCTAAATCATTTTCATAGGGGGGTCATTGTTATAAATAACATAGTTACTTACAATGTTATATTTCTGTTTAAGGCCATTTAATAGTTTTCCATTCATATTTGATTTATGTAGGTTTTAAACCATGGTCTACATCTTCAATTTTTTTAAAAATCAGATAGTTTTTATAAATTATTTGGAGTGGCACTCCTTCAGCAATTAAAAAAAAAATTAATCACTCTAGAAGCGGTGAGTATTCTTCGCCTTAATTTAAAAAAATAAGATTCTTTTATAAGACATTTAAAGTGTTCCTCACCAAACCTATACATTTTAAAATTTGGATGCCCGTCGTAGATATTTAGATTGATCCCAACCTTAATTTTTTACGATAATTGAGTGACCACATTTACATGCTAATTACTCGAAATGGGTGGGGGTAATAAACTTTTTGTTTGTAGTACAAAACGATAAACTACTACAAAACTTTGGCATCGAAAAAAAATTCAAAATTCGAAAGTGGTGGTCCAAGTTAATGGAAGTCCCCACAGAGAGGTCCCTCCAGGAATCCCCAGAGGGCCCTTCAGAATTCTCCCAGAGACAAGTATTTACAGCTCTCAGATCTGGATCTGCCACAGGCTCACAGAGACAAGTATCTACAGCTCTCAGATCTGGATCTGCCACAGGCTCATAGAGACAAGTATCTACAGCTCTCAGATCTGGATCTGCCACAGGCTCACAGAGACAAGTATCTACAGCTCTCAGATCTGGATCTGCCACAGACTCACAGATACAAGTATCTACAGCTCTCAGATCTGGATCTGCCACAGACTCACAGATACAAGTATCTACAGCTCTCAGAGACAAGTATCTACAGCTCTCAGATCTGGATCTGCCACAGGCTCAGAGAGACAAATATCTACAGCTCTCAGATCTGGATCTGCCACAAACTCACAGATACAAGTATCTACAGCTCTCAGATCTGGATCTGCTACAGGCTCACAGAGACAAGTATCTACAGCTCTCAGATCTGGATCTGCCACAGGCTCACAAAGACAAGTATCTACAGCTCTCAGATCTGGATCTGCCACAGGCTCACAGACACAAGTAGCTACAGCTCTCAGACATTGGTCTGCCACAGGATCCTAAATTGTTCCCCACACTCTATTTCACCGCAAGTGCGGGTGCATTCTTTGGCGGGTAAGATAATAGTAGCCTAATCTTTATTCTATGTTTTACTCTTGTCCACATTTATTGACTTTCTTATCGGCATCAATAGAAACATTTTTAAAATAAATAAAGCAGTCTATTGTTTTATTTTCCGTACCAAAGAATAATGAGCCTGATATCAGTTAATGTATTGCTGTGGACAATAAATCTCAAAATTCTCAATAAAATGCCCTCTTCCCCCTTCAACTTAGTTTATAACTAATCTAAAGTTATCCCCACACTATTTACCTCCACATGTAACAAAGTACAGTCATGTTAATCAGTTGAGTCACAAATAACGAGAGTAACGTCTTTGTCTCATTTTATATTTTTAATACAACCTTCTGTATTCAGAGTGGCCACAAAATCCTAGGGAAATTAATCCAAGACTTTTATCTGATCCAAAAATTCAAATTTTCCTTCATGCAGTCCATCTCGGAATTGAGGGGGTCGGGCAAAAACGTGATAACCCTCATTTGACGACAAAATATGTTAGCAGTTATTTCTGGTTGCATACCACTTGAACCTCAAGTTGTTTTATAGTCAGTCCAGACCTTAAGCATAACTAAAATCAATTAATATTTTACTTATTTTCTATAGCTAGATTCCAGTATTTCAAAGATGTTTAAATAGTGAAAATATCCCATCTAAATCAAAGAGGGTTATCATGTTTTTGCCCCAACCCTCTCAATTTATAAGAATGTTGAAAACATTAAAAAATACTCTATTTGTTACTAAAAATTATTTTTAGGATACACTCAAAAATAAATGAACATGAGCTTAATTAATAGTGTCTCATTAAGATGTAATAAAGGCATTTCTCTCTCCTCCTCAGACAAATTAACCATTTCTTTTGATTAGTTATAAAAGTCCTTGCTGTTTCCCTGACTAATTACAAAAGTGGCTGATGTTTCCTTGACTAATTACAAAAGTCCCTGAGGTTTCCCTGATTAATTACAAAAGTTCCTGCTGTTTCCCTGACTAATTACAAAAGTCCCTGATGTTTCCCTGACTAATTACAAAATTATCTGATGTTTCCCTGATTAATTACAAAAGTCCCTGCTGTTTCCCTGACTAATTACAAAAGTCCCTGATGTTTCCCTGATTAATTACAAAAGTCCCTGCTGTTTCCCTGACTAATTACAAAATTCTCTGATGTTTCCCTGACTAATTACAAAAGTCCCTGCTGTTTCCCTGACTAATTACAAAAGTCCCTGATGTTTCCCTGACTAATTACAAAAGTCCCTGCTGTTTCCCTGACTAATTACAAAATTCTCTGATGTTTCCCTGACTAATTACAAAAGTCCCTGATGTTTCCCTGACAAATTCCAATAATCCCTTATGTTTCCCTGACAATAAAAAAAATCCCTGATTAGTATTGTCTCTGAATGAGCGGCAAACAAGTAATAAAAACATTAGATTATGTATTAATGCACAACAAACCTGATTAGAAACCTGTACTGTGATCACACGGTCTAAGACGTCAGACTACCAATATACTGGATTGCCGGTGATTAGAAGGTCAAGCTTCGAATCTAGGTCAGGGTGCATAAAAAGGGGTTTTCCATATGTTTTATTACGTTGGTTTTACCGTCCCCTCTTCTTGCTAATGCGGGATAACTTCCTCTAATCTGACCTTCTCATCGCCATCTGACCCGAGTGTTCGTACCAAGAACAAACAAAGATGTGAGGTTCAAATAAAACATATGACCACGGATACGTTTAGTCATTAAATGTATTATTCCGGAAGGGGACATATGAACTCATTTTATCGAAACGTCCCGAGGTATTAAAATAGGTTACAGTTTTAAACAATTTGTAATTACTACAAAGGCCCTATAAGGCCGATCCACTGAACAGATTTTCAAGTCTCTTTTGTTTGCCAGGGAAGATACTGGAGATCATTCTTGTTTGCCAGGGAGGATCCTGAAGATATTGCTTTTGTTTGCCAGGGAGGATTCTGGAGATATTTCTCTTGTTTGTCAGGGATGACTCTGGAGATATCAGTCGTTTGCCAGGGAGGATCCTGGAGATATTTCTCTTGTTTGCCAGGGAAGATACTGGAGATCATTCTTGTTTGCCAGCGAGGATCCTAAAGATATTTCTCTTGTTTGCCAGGCAGGATTCTGGAGATATTTCTCTTGTTTGTCAGGGAGGATCCTGGAGTTATTTCTTATTTCTTTTGTTTGTTAGGGAGGATCCTGGAGATATCTCTCTTGTTTGTCAGGGAGGATCCTGGAGTTATCTCTCTTGTTTGCCAGGGAGGATCTTGGAGATATTTATTATCTCTTTTGTTTGTTAGGGATAATCTTGGAAATATCTCTCTTATTTGTCAGGAAGGATCCTGGAGTTATTCTTATCTTTTTGTTTGTTAGGGAGGACCCTGGAGTTATTTCTTATCTCTTTTGTTTGTTAGGGAGGATCATTTATACATCTCTTATCTCTCTTGTTTGTCAGGGAGAATTCTGGATATATATCTCTTGTCTGTCAGGGAGGATCTTAGATATATCTCTCTTGTCTATCAGGGAGGATCCTGGAGATATCTCTCTTGTTTGTCAGGGAGGATTCTGGAGATATCCCTTGTTTGTCAGGGAGGATCCTATATAAAATGTCCTTCTGTTGTTCAGTCATGGTTCTTACCCCTCTCACGCAGCCATGCCATAGCACTAATAACATCGAAGCATGCAATCACCGTTTGTATTTTCTAAAAGTTCATTTTTATGGGAATTGGTCTATAGCTCTTAGAGGGTGCTTCAATGGCGACCCATCTGTAACATCTGCTCTCACACTACCTGACATAAGACAACAGGACAAGAAGAGCGTATTTCAAGGATATGTCCCAGCGCGTTCATCGAGCAGGTGGAAATGCAGCGGCGTCACACGAGCGAGAAGGACGCGGCCCTCATGAAATCAGTCACAACTATCCCGCCAGACGCCAGCAAATATGGATGTGGTGAGTCCATCACCCAGAGCGCCACGTTCCACGATGTGACAAGCTTATAGACTGGCCGGGGTGGGGAGGGACAAGATTAAGGATGATTCACACAAAACGCTGTGCTAAGGTTTTGTCAATTTGGTTTCACAATCTCCTGAATTCACTGTGTGTTTTTTGTCTGATCCAGTGAAGTTAAGTTATGGCATTCTCCAAAATGTCTTGTTTGAGCTCAGATCATATAGTATTGAAGAAGAGGAGTTGCTGCTATTGACAGCTGTTTTTGGAAGAGGAAGAAAATGTAGAAGGTGGAGTTTGAATTGTTCAATTAACGGTTCACACTTATCTTCTTAATATATATAATTCTTCTGTACGTGTGTATGTCACTGAACTCCTCCTAAACGGATGGACCGATTTTGATTAAATTTTGTGTGTGTGTTTGAGTGAGTCCGTGGATGGTTTAGATTCACAATTGGACCCGGTAGGTGGCGCTGCAATCGGGTTATAGGAATTTTATTTTTATTTTTAGAGAATTTTTTTTTGGGGGGAGGGGTTTAGATTTTTTCATATCAGAACATGTAACCTCAACACTTCACCCCCCACCACTCCCCCAATATTTATAATTTATAACCAATAATTGACCGTTAAAACCTTCTGAAAAGTTCATGAATAATTGAACTTCTGAAAAGTTCATGCATAATTGAACTTTTGAGAATAATTCATAGTTATGTTTGTTTTTCGATACGGCTGATATTTGTGGAGTTGTGGGCGAAATGACAAAAATGAAAAGATGTTTTATTTTGTATGTTGTCTTGACAAACACTGAATTTGTAATATTTGTGTTACTCACTAATTGAAGTTCATTGTGAATTTGTAATTGTGATGATCACATAGTATTTGTTTTATCATCGAGATCAATTATGCCACCCAAACGAAAAGCCAACGTTCGGGCAGTACAACGTCTGTCGGGTCCGCTAGTTAAATATAATAACCTAAATAGATTATTACTTAAATACATGTTAAACAAAGTGAAAACAAACAACGCAGCGTAGCAAGGCTTAGCTTAGCTTTCATTGTGAAGTGGCCTTTAGTGTTTCCTCTCTCCCCGCTCAGGTTGTACAGGATAGTGGGGTAGGAATGAGGATGATAGAATTTAAGAGGAAATGTTACAGCATTTTCATGGAAGGAGAGTGGGAACCCATTTAGGGAAAATCAAACTAAATACATTCGACCGGGGCTCAAACCAGACAATAGACAACGTGTTCCCCCCACCTCTATTTAAATATTTTGTTTTTATTACCGACAGGATCCAGGCACGCTATGGAGACAAATTGAGTATTTTTATTTCTGATTCTATTAATTTGTGTGTGCGTTAAAATTCGTACCAAAATACATTTTAAATGTCTGAAAATCAAATCAAACTTACAAAGTAGTATTTGTGTGCATTCACTAAATGCCCGTGAGAGCTAACAGCCACACAATATTTGTTTGATATTGTATTGTAACATTGCTACAAGATCAACGAACGCTGGTACTTGCAACTCGGGACACAAGATTACTATTTTACTGCGGTGAGTAAGTCCCGGGTGCAAATGACCTCAGAGAAACAGCCGGCACCGTCCTCGAGGTTAACTCAAGGAAGGAAGGCTAGCGAGCTGATGCTGGGAAGAAAGTTGTTCTTGTAGGAACTGAAATGGGTTTTACCTGCACTTTAGAATAAGGTCTAGAATCGTGAGACCATGGTATCGATTGTGAGCCTTATTGAAAGTGTGGTTAAGAGCGCGACCAGTATTGAAGAGTGACCCCGGGCTGCAAGGCTGAATGCTCTACAAGGCTAGTGATCAGAGCATTACTGGATGTACGGTCAGACGCAGAGCTGTGTTCGTCGTCACAGGTCCCTGTTTAAACACCAGACTGTTTGTTACCCCCATCGCTGATAGAATGCTCTCCATCTAGCTTGATCACAAGGGAAACATGAACATGACCAATAGTGCGGGAGAAACATTTTAATCTGTACTGTCAATATTTCAAGTAAAAATAGTTCCAAATTAGTATGTTATTATTACGGAAAGAAAAGAGTAGGTAGGCCCTCAAATATGAAACTATAAGATTTCTAACAAAACATTTGAAACGTTTTATTTGCAACAATGGTGTTAGTGTCCAAACAACAGCTCACACACTCACATACTGCCACAGCCACTGCCACGCTGTTCACATAGCAAGAGGTATCTAGTCAAGTCAATAGCAGTGTTGAGGTGCGCTGTTCACATAGCAAGAGGTATCTAGTTGAGTCAATAGCAGTGTTGAGGTGCGCTGTTCACATAGCAAGAGGTATCTAGTTGAGTCAATAGCAGTGTTGAGGTGCGCTGTTCACATATCAAGAGGTATCTAATCAAGTCAATAGCAGTGTTGAGGTGCGCTGTTCACATAGCAAGAGGTATCTAGTCAAGTCAATAGCCGTGTTGAGGTGCGCTGTTCACATAGCAAGAGGTACCTAGTCAAGTCAATAGCAGTGTTGAGGTGCGCTGTTCACATAGCAATAGGTATCTAGTCGAGTCAATAGCAGTGTTGAGGTGCGCTGTTCACATAGCAAGAGGTATCTAGTCGAGTCAATAGCAGTGTTGAGGTGCGCTGTTCACATAGCAAGAGGTATCTAGTCGAGTCAATAGCAGTGTTGAGGTGCGCTGTTCACATAGCAAGAGGTATCTAGTCGAGTCAATAGCAGTGTTGAGGTGCGCTGTTCACATAGCAAGAGGTATCTAGTCGAGTCAATAGCAGTGTTGAGGTGCGCTGTTCACATAGCAAGAGGTATCTAGTCGAGTCAATAGCAGTGTTGAGGTGCGCTGTTCACATAGCAAGAGGTATCTAGTCGAGTCAATAGCAGTGTTGAGGTGCGCTGTTCACATAGCAAGAGGTATCTAGTCGAGTCAATAGCAGTGTTGAGGTGCGCTGTTCACATAGCAAGAGGTATCTAGTCGAGTCAATAGCAGTGTTGAGGTGCGCTGTTCACATAGCAAGAGGTATCTAGTCGAGTCAATAGCAGTGTTGAGGTGCGCTGTTCACATAGCAAGAGGTATCTAGTCGAGTCAATAGCAGTGTTGAGGTGCGCTGTTCACATAGCAAGAGGTATCTAGTCGAGTCAATAGCAGTGTTGAGGTGCGCTGTTCACATAGCAAGAGGTATCTAGTCGAGTCAATAGCAGTGTTGAGGTGCGCTGTTCACATAGCAAGAGGTATCTAGTCGAGTCAATAGCAGTGTTGAGGTGCGTTGTTCACATAGCAAGAGGTATCTAGTCAAGTCAATAGCAGTGTTGAGGTGCGCTGTTTCATCATATCATTATCAAAACTCTCTATGAAATTCATTACACTCAAAAACATTGCTCTAAAACTCGATGATAAACCTTGTGCTTATAGATTGCTTAGTTCATGAATTTAATAAGAGCGTGGTGAATTTAACAACTTATATCGCCAAACTCACTTTTATGATGATACATTTTTGGAACATTTACGTGTGAATAAAGAGTCATTTGATTTCTTACTTTCCAAACTAGAATAAAGATTAACAAAAACTACAACTAATTTTAGAGAATCGATTAGTGCTGAAAATAGACTTGTTAATACTCTCAGGCAACTTTTTTATTAGAAACAAATTAAAAATAGTAATTTGTTTGGCGTATTATTATAGTTAATTATGTATCTAGGTAGGAAAACAAAAATGAACAAAACAATAGTTTGGACATTATTATAACTTAGTTAATAAAATTTAAAAAAACAGCATTTGCATTACACAATTACATCGTTGAGAAAAAAGGGCAGCACGGGTGTTTGGACGATGAAGGTTGTTTATAGGAATTGTACCTACATTAGTATAAAGAGGGAATGGAAAAATCACACTGTACCCTATCCACGATTCGAAACTGAACCTCCCTATCTTCGCTGCGGGTGATATTTTCTTCGCGTTAAAGTGTTCCCCGTGGCTGAGTGGTCAGGTCATACCATCCTGTCTGTCCCCGTGGCTGAATGGTCAGGTCATACCATCCTGTCTGTCCCCGCGACTGAGTGGTCAGGTCGTACCATGCTGTCTGTCCCCGTGGCTGAATGGTCAGGTCATACCATCCTACCTGTCCCAGTGGCTGAGTGGTCAAGTCATACCATCCTGCCTGTCCCCGTGGCTGAGTGGTCAGGTCATACCATCCTGTCTGTCCCCGTGGCTGAGTGGTCAAGTCATACCATCCTACCTGTCCCCGTGGCTGAGTGGTCAAGTCATACCATCCTACCTGTCCCAGTGGCTGAGTGGTCAAATCATACCATCCTACCTGTCCCAGTGGCTGAGTGGTCAGGTCATGCCATCCTACCTGTCCCCGTGGCTGAGTGGTCAGGTCATACCATCCTGCCTGTTACAAGGCTATAAATCGGTCTTTAGCTTCCCCTTTTCTTTAGTAGGCAGACTTCATGGACAGCGGATAGTAATACATATAAATATATATAAAGAGAGGATGATTTCTCTCTCTTGCTCAATCAACGCTAGCAACTGCTCACGCGCTGCTCCTGAAAATAAATTGAGCCGTGAAGGCTATTTGATAACGTCACTTGTGGATTGATCACTGGACAGCAACATCCAGCTGTTATACACCCGGGTGTTTAGTCAGCTCGTCACTTATGGATTGATCACTGGTCAGCAACATCCAGCAGTTATACACCTGGGTGTTTAGTCAGCTCGTCACTTATGGATTAATCACTGGACAGCAACATCAAGCTGTTATACACTTGGGTGTTTAGTCAGCTCGTCACTTATGGATTGATCACTGGTCAGCAACATCCAGCTGTTATACACCTGGGTGTTTAGTCAGCTCGTCACTTATGGATTGATCACTGGACAGCAACATCCAGCTGTTATACACACGGGTGTTCAATCAGCTTATCAGTTGTGGATTTATCAGTGGCCAGAAACATCCAGCTGTTATACACACAGGTGTTTAGTTAGCTTGTCAGTTGTGGATTGAGCAAACCAATTTGTGAGGGTACGCGATGAACCACTGAGTTTTACTAATAACATATTAGAATAATAATAATAATAATAATAATAAATGTTATAAATAAAATAACTCGGATGTTGATGAGATGTGGTGGACTGTTATCATCCCTCTCCCCTCCCCCCGTCACTTTGTTTAGCTACAACAGTTTATACTTCAAAATGGCGGGTGTTTGTTACTTTGTTTACCTTTATATGAATAGCTGGCAGAGGTTCCTTGGTTAGGACATGAACAGAGAGAATATCTTGGTTAGGACATGAACCAAATTCCGAACAACGACCGCCCTCCAGTGTACACAGTTGAGATTTGAACCTAGACCTCCTCCATCATCGCCAATCTTATATATATCAATGATGACGCCTAATACCGTGTGACCACCTGTATGGATCAGGGATAGGTTAAAATCAATTTTATAAGAAAATAAAAAACTTACGCTACAGCAAGTGAAATAATACGTTTTTTAAATTGATCCATGGCTCCTGTAGTTACTTCCTCGCGACTGATCGGAGAGAGAGTGTATTGTGATCACCCAAAAAATAGAATTCGAGATTTCGATGGATATCGACAGTAAGTTTTTCACTATTCAACCCTAAATTAAGGGTAGTTTACTTAAGGGTGAAAATATAAAACGCGATTCTCTAAAAATCGACTCTAATGATTTTTATTATAATGCATATAATGACTTAGAGGGTACTTTACATACGGGATATCTAATATCTCCGCAACTCTCGGAGATACGAAATAACTTGTCATCGCAAAGTTGCAGGAAATAAATGTTTGCCGAGTTGTAGCAATGTACAACGAGAGTGGTCCGGACAAAGAGCGTGCGAGGCACGTGACAGTTGGACGAGTGTTGGTCACACACTCACCGAGGCAGGCTGCGAACTTGGTGCTCTCTCCTTCGACCCCAACCTGAAACAAACATTCCCTCATTACTTACGTAATCCCCCTCTCCACCTGCATCACGTCTTACTACCCATTACGAGGGATCACAGAACCTCTTGCCGGGATTCTAACCCCCGACCTTTCCATCACCAGCTAAACAGACAAGTCGAGACTAGCGTGCTAGCTCGACGGTAAACTTATATCGGTGGCCGCACGGTTCGAATCTCGGGCGGGTGTATTGACTGTGAATAGTTTCCCCACGCAAATACTGGTACATTTCCTTCTTCATCGCGAATGGACAGTAAGACAGAATTGTCTGTACTGTTCACGTGGTTAAGAGTGCGAGAGGGAGGAGCGAAAGTGTAGATCAGGAAAATTAAGTTTTCATCTCAGTGTGTTAGAGATGAGTAAGGTTGACTTTAGAGGAAGTGTACCTGCATAAGGTTGAAGGGATAACGGTAAAATCACAGAATAAACCATTCCCTTGCAAGGTTCGTACGCCAACCTCCGTGTCACAGGTGACCCTGTGAAATTTGTGTGTAACATATTAGACATTTCGGCCATCACTGTCGTCGCTGAGTGGATAGGATTACACCTCCCATTGGCCCGTAACACGTCCGCCTATCGAGAGAAAGGTCCTGTGTTCAATTCCTTTAGACACATGAAACTCTATCAATACGACATTTTCACTAAACTGGTTAGATATAAATAGTTATTTCTGTGAACCACGTCTTAATAGCCAACTGGTCTACACACATTCCACAAGACCAATGGCGTACAAATAATAAGGTGGGATTATATTAAATGTACCCGCACTTGCGTGAAGGAGAGTGGGGAACCGTCTAGATAGAAAAAATATATTTGAACTCCAAACTTTCCGCCACTGGAAAACTCAAACTTGACCTCACGGCTTAGTCCATGCGTCCACATTATAATAGTAGTAACAGTAGTAGCGATGATAAATGCTTCTTGCAAGCAGTGTACGTCGGAACTTTCTCTTCGCAGTGAAAGTGGTGAAGGCGGGGGAAGGGGGGAAAGAAAGTGAAGCTCCTGTCGGCTCATACCTACTTACCCCGCTGATCTCCTGATACATTCCTCACTGGTTGGATACATCTATACCAGGATTCTGGTAGGACGGAACTTTACACAAATAAATAACATTGATAGCATTGACTAGAGTTAGATCATTATTTTTATTATTATTTTGGTGATGATTTGAACATTAATTTGGTATTTTTGATAACTTTTCCTAAACGTGATATGTAAATTGTGCTATATCTTGCTTGACTCTCTGATTGTTAGACGATAAAAAAAACCTCATACAAGAAACACAATTTGGTTCTGATCCCTGGAAGAATCATTATTTACTCATAGAGGTTAACCGATCCATTTGGGAATAAAATATATATAAGTTATCATCGTTAACGCATCACAGACTTTACACAGATATAAAGAAGATATAGGTGTGTACATTAATTTAGCAATAATTGAAGTGACATAAACACTACCCACGATGACCCCCGGGCACTACTCCATACCGCAAGACACAGCTGTTGGGCTGGTTGCTTGCCAGCCTGGGGCGAGACATAGCCTAGCACAGCACAGCCAAGTCGAGTTAAACCGCGCGTCAATGGATCGGGGTAGAGGGAGTAATGTGGTCTTACTACCCGTCCTCACTATTGTATATTTACACTAATGGCTTAGAGATGAGCAGTAATTTATTATTGAAGGTACTATGGGGATGAGAGAGTTTGGGTGGTTGAGGTCATTTTAAAAATCAACTCTTTGGAGAGGTAGCATAAGAACATATCTCCAGACAAAACGAGACTGACGATTTTGTTCCTTCACAAATTTACACGAGCGGATATTACAATCCGATTATATTAGGCATTGACTTTTTAAAAAGACAAACATATTTGGTTGCGACCAAAATTGATAACATTCTATATTAATATTATTATTTTTATTTTATGTGTATTTACGGTATTTATCAAAAGTGACAGCTACGGATCACATCACTTGACCTAAGAATATGTGAAAGATGATCTAGTAATTGTTCTAGCTGTTATGTAAGGTTCTTTCCAAGAAGCTCAGACTGTAGATATGAATCAGTCCTTATTTACCTCAAAGATACTCAAGCATTGAGCTGTTATCAACACCAGGAGACGGTGAACACACCCACTACTTTTCAGCTGTTATCAACAACAGGGACACATTGAACACCCACTACTCTTCAGCTGTTACCAACACCAGGAGACAGTAAACACACCCACTACTATTCAGCTGTTATCAACAACAGGGACACATTGAACACCCACTACTATTCAGCTGTTATCAACAACAGGGACACAATGAACACCCACTACTATTCAGCTGTTATCAAACAACAGGGACACATTGAACATCCACTATTATTAAGCTGTTATCAACAACATGGACACAGTGAACACCCACTACTATTCAGCAGTTATCAACACCAGGAGACAGTGAACGCAACCATGACTCCTGACCACACTCAACTGCTCAGAACACGCACGCGCCTCGCGAGGTTGACAACCTCCCCTACCCATAAGGTGGCCCGGGGGGCAATGACCCAGCGGAATAATCGATAACACACATTAGAACACGGCAATTATAAGACACGCGGACCTCGCCACTCGCGATCAGAGAAATATTTCTACTGTGGCTTGGACAAATGACACCGGGCAGAGATCTCCCCCCCACTCCCCAACCTCTCATTCGTCAAATGGGGATGTATGGTGGTGGACAAAACCATCTTTGTTATCCGGATGAATGTTGCTATTATTATTATTATTATTATTTTTGCTAGCTAGAACAGCTGCTAGAGCTATTTATGTATTCATACCAAGTGATATAATCTGGAGCTGCCCCCTTTGATAGATATTATTATGAAAATCTATAAACAACAGTTTAATCAATTATAATTATTTGTCTTGCCATTTTTGAAATCAAACCCAGGACCTTTATTCCCTTGTTTAGAGCGTCACCGAATGAGCTAATGTCTGCAGCGCATTTGGTCAGGATCCAGGTTCGAATCCCACTCGGGTGCACTATGGCTGGCTTTCCTTCTTAATTATCTCGACTTTCTTGTATTCATTCTTCTCTTTAATTGGATGTTTAATTTTGTTTTTCCCGTTACTGGTCGATTTTGAGCGAACTTCTTTCCAACCCCCGAATAATGTGTCTTTCATGTCATTTCATCCCATTTCCTCTGTTAGAGTGTTAGCTACGAACAGGCTAGCAGTGATGGATTACAGCGCCTTTGTGCACAATCAATTACAATGAAATAGTAATCATTATTAATTTTTTAGTGAAGAGTCCACAGTAAGTGATCAGTTATAAGATGTACCTTAAATAACTCTCTAAGTTTGGTTTTCTAGGATTAGCGCTACTAATACGACTGGCAAGTGGGCTAAGTTTGTAAGTGCTACTGATACGACGGGCAAGTGGGCTAAGTTTGTAAGTGCTACTGATACGACGGG
>CABFWB010007624.1:0-23465 GCA_902151455.1 Timema bartmani
GCTATAGTATCTGACCATCATTTCTCGCCCGGGGTGTATCACCGCTCAGCAGGATGTAGTACAATGTCCAGCTATAGTATTTTACCATCATTTTTCGCCCGGGGTGTATCACCACTCAGCAGGATGTGGTACAATGTCCAGCTATAGTATTTGACCATCGTTTCTCGCCCGGGGTGTATCACCGCTCTGCATTATGTAGTACAATGTTTACAGATTGAATGGACCGTGTGACGGATTGTGCCACTTATTGATTAGGTCCAGTGTGGGCGAGCGAGCGTAAAAGGAACTCTTGTTGGGTGACTTCGCACCTACACGTTCGTCCTTGAGAGCGTGGGAACTGTTGCAGTTCTGCCAGGGGACATTCATTCAGGGATGTTAGTTATACCCTTGAGGTGCCAGAATAGTCAGAAAATAGTCCTGTTTAAAGCGTTACTGGGTGAAGCTGTCCGGCAGTAGGAGACCAAACAGGGGAGGAGGAAAATACAAAGGACAGTACACTGTGTTGTGACCCCCCTATTAAATGACATAATCAAATAATCATGACATCATCAAACCATCGTGACATCACTAAATGACATCCCAAAGATTCATTCTACGCTCCTATAACAGTTACCTTTCGTTTCCCGGACATTTAGCTCTTAGTGCTCAACAGAAATGTTTACAAGTCTATATAGGTACAGGGTCATAGAACATAGTTTGGTGTTCATTCCAGTGCACAAAACAAAAAAACTAGAGTAGTGTTAGAGATTTACTGGTGACCTGGTGGTCTAGGGGTTAAGATGTCGGACTTCTATGCTGAGGGTCAGGGGTTCAATCCTCGGTCCTGGCACAGATTTATCTGATTGCCAAACCCTTCCGTCACCTCTGACAAGACGTGTATTAATCACAACTTGTTTATGTGTGGAATGCCAGGCCTCCACCGTGGTTCGGATCCCACGTTAAACTGTAGGTCCTCCATTTCATCTCACAATCACCCTACCATTACACATTAGTGTAAGTGCGTACAACCCAAACGGGTAGTAAGACGCGGTGCTAATAATAATAATAATGTTAGAGGTTACGTCAATATTTAACCTAAGGGCATCATCCGATCTGCAATATCTCAGCTACCTAGACAGGCCCCTTAAAAACTTGTTCCAGTGGTCGAATGGGTCCAAGCCCGTCTCTAAGACGTCATTATCTCGATAGATTGTACTACAAATGATGGGAAGACCCGGTTTCGATTCCCACTCAGGTTTTACACTCCCTATCCCCAAGCAAATGCAGCTACACTTTATATAAATTCAACCTTCCTTATCCTTAGCAAATCAGCGTGATTAGTACACAAGTGTTTTACCAGGACGAGTTATAAGAAGTGGAGTTAAAAATACCTTTAAAACGACATCGCTCTCTCTTTTATCCGCCGATGAAAACCATTTCAAAAACATTCTTTAACTTTATTGTTTTATATTTTATTAAACTGTTAAAGTTAAAAAAAATCCAATTTAAATTATTTATAAGACGAACATGGATTCCTGCTCACCCGTCTGTTGTCCCATCTGGGCTTTGCCGAGTTTTATCAAGACTAATGAGGTAAGAGTGAGGAAGGTAACATTTAGAAGAAAAGTATCCTCATTTAACGCGACGGGAGGGTGAGAAAAAAACACCATCAGATCACCTAACCGGGATCCGCAAACCCTACCTTCCCCGAAACCAGAACCAGACGGGCTATACGCTCACCTATGTGGACGACAGAAGATTCACACACACACACCGTCCGATGCTGCCAACGTTTGAAACAGAAAACTTTCGCAAATTTATCCAAACAAGTCGAGACCATTTCACTGCAACTAGACTGAATTTTATTACACTAGAAAATACTGTAGATTTGAGGGTTAAAAAATTCTGAAATTTGATATCTCTATAAAAAAAAAAGTCGGGACTTTTTTTAATAAAAATCTTGAAAATTAGAGTCTCAAAGGAGGCGTGGCCAATACCCCCGTCGATTTATCAGTAAAATAGTTCGTGTACTAGTATGATTCTTAGCTAGCATCGCGAAATGGGTTATTCAGAGGATAGCGGTCCCTTAAAACAGGCCCAATGCTAAAAATAGGTTTGGTGTAGAAGGATAACGGCCCCTTAAACCAAGCTCGATGCTCAAAATGAGTTTTATACATAAGGATGACGGCCCCTTAAACCAAGCTCGATGCTCAAAATAAATTTTGTACAGAAGGATAACGGCCCCTTAAAACTAGCCAGTAATAGGCCGACAAGTACAGTAGTTAGGTTTTTTTTATCACCGCGTCTTACTACCCGTTCAGTTTGTACGCTAGTGGTTTTAGGGATTATCAAGATTACATTTATAGGAAGTGTATCCACATTTGCGCGAAGAGAGAGTGAAAAACCATTATGTAAAAAACCACTCTCAGTACACCCCGACTGAAATTCGAACCTCGATCTCCCCGTCATCGGCAGTCTAGTCTGCTGCGAGAGTAGCGCTTTAGACCATGCGGCCAACGAGGCGGGTTTGTTCGAAGCTATTATTGAAATGTTATAATAATTATAGAAAACTTTTCCCCTCCGTTTAAACCAATTTCTTCGCTAACCGGTTTTGTAGAATACAGTCGACCGATCAGCGACGAACTTTGGGTTATATATTAATTTATTTAACTTTTGAGGATCTTTCGTCGTATGTAGGGTGGCGTGTCCAGTCGTAACAATGTGTTAGTGTAGTGTCAACACAATGCACGCTTTATATTACCCAGGAGACATCGCGCGTAGATACAGAGCCCGCCACGGCTGTGGGCACGTTGCCTTCACCCCGGGGAGGGGGGGTTGAGAGGTCCCCCAAGGAGATATGATGGGGTATCCCAGAATATTTGGTTTCAATATCGCCTGTTCTAAAAGTGAGAGAAGGCGTTTCAAGTTCAAGTTCAAGTACTAACCAAACTTAAAATGGGGCTATAATTATACCCCGATTTTCTTAAGAATGGACATATCTGATAGATGGAAAAGTTACTAGATCTACTTTCACGTATTAATACGCCGTGTCATAAAATCATAATAATAATAATCAATAAAATGTTGTCGATGTTGACCAGAAAAAAATGTTATTGTATTTTTTAAAAGGTGTTTCAAATGTCCACTCGTAAGGAATTCAAGGTATATATTTATACATATAAATTAATTAATAAAATACTCAAAATCTGTTATTAATGTAATATTATTTATTTAAATATAAATTTGTGCACCTATCTATTCATTTTTTGCTGGTGAAAATATAATAAAAGGAGGCTTTCCCCCCCTATTCCGTTCTCGACTACGCCACTGTTTTAATAGACATAAGAGACGTTTTGTCTAAAGCAAGTTTAGCAAACTCAGGGCCCGCGAGCCGCATCCAGCCCGATAGACATAAACTGGCCGGCCCCTTCACGTCTGCAATACTTTTATTTTTATTATATCCGGACTGTAGTCGTGTACGTGTACAAATAAATAGACTAGTAGTTTAGTTTTAGTGTGTATATAATTTTGAATAGCAATAAACATTTTAACACAACTATTTCTAACTGTTATATATTTTTTATCACTTTAAATACTTAAAATATACTTTATATCACCCGCTTAGGTGGCGTAGTTGGCTAACGCGCCAGTTTCGTGTTGAGCTAGACTGCCGAGGACGGGGAGATCGAGGTTCTAATCTTGGTCGGGTAAACTGGGGGGGTGGGGGGGTTACCTAAATGGTTTTCCACGTTCCCCTCACTCAAATACGGTTACATTTCCTTTGGATTATATATTAGCTCATTCCTTAACCTCTAGATTGATTAAAACGCGCATAATCCGGACGGTTAACAAGTTAACCTCAAGTAAAAAATATATATTGTGTTTGAATAAATTAAAGTAGCCAGTAGTCTTAGTAGTTTTTTTGTAAAAGTCCTCAAGAAAGTGAAACGATCTTGAAACGGCTACTATTCTAAATGTATCGTAGAACTCTTTATTGAAACAAAGCAGTCGTCTCGTCTCTTCAGAAGCAAATTAGTACAAGAAGTAGCCACGCTCGGCAGCACAGTCGAGGGAAAGTTGCACGATCTCTTCTGCTCGCCCGATAAGAAATTACTTAAAATTCCTACTCGGCAAACTACACCAACATTCTAAAAGCGTACCGGGTAGAATTTTTTTTTGTCGGTTCTTAAAAAAAGTAATTAAAAACTGGTTAGAGCACCTAAAACATTAATTTTGTGTGTGGTTGAGAAACCATTTTCTCCCTTGCCTAGTACTGTACGCACTTGGAAACAATGTTTGCAAACTTTGTTCGTAAATTGTTTATTATTTATTTATTTATATGTTTATTTAGCACCACGTTTTACTACACGTTCGGGTTATACGCTTAAGTACTAATTACGCTAATTGATTAGAAATTGAGAAGTTTGAATTTAGAGGAAGTGAAACCGCATTTGCGTGGAGGGAGAATGGAAAACCATTTAGTAAAAACCACCCCCATTTCACCCGACCTAGCTTCGAACCTCGATCTCCCCGTACTCGGCAGTCTAGCTCAACACGACTAGCGCGTTAGTTAAGTACGCCACCGAGGCGGGTCGGGAAATTGTTTGATGTTTCTAAAACGTTTCCTGCTTCTCAAAAATATAGGGGGAAAAGTTTACAAACATGGGAAACACAATGGCTGTCACAATAATTGAAGATAAATTAAACAAACATTATTTCGCGTCTAGATTTCAATTATCAAATATAGTTTCCCGTCCATTTTTTAATGTTTTTTTCTATTTTAATAAAACTCCAAACAAAGGGATTTAAAACTTTTTTTTCCCAACTTCATTAGCAATATCTGAGAGCTTTGACTCGATTTTATTTGAACATTATTATTCTTTAAATATATTCTTTTTTGTGCACAGCACCTTACAACCCGTTTGGGCTTTACGAATATTTACCCCTATCGGGGTAGGGATGATAAAACTAATGTTTAAAGGAAATGTAACCGCATTAGCGTGGATAGGGAGTGTGTGAAACCATTTAGGGGGTAAAACTCCCGAGTAGATCTGGCCGTGATTCTAACAGCAGCCTCCTCGTCACCGGTAAACCAATCAAGACCGATGCCACTGTCCACGTACTAACCGGTTCGTGGGTTCTGCTCTACGATTGTGAGCAAGGAGAACAAAGTCAGGTTAATCCCGAGAGATAAACCAAGACTAGAGTAAAGTGGCGGTTTATCAATGGACGAGAAGAATGTCTGGTGGGGGGAGGGGGGATGGCTAAGTAGCAGAGATATCGCTAATCAGATGTTGCGCTTAGGTTAGATATTGACAAAACCTTCAATAGATCACGAGTTTGTTGTTTACTGGAATAAACACCAAACTATGTTCTATGACTATATATATACATATAAAGACTTGTAAACATTTATGTTGATCACTAAGAGCTAAATGTCCGGGAAACGAAAGGTAACTGCTATAGGAGCGTGGAATGGATCTTTGGGATGTCATTTAATGATGTTATTTAATGATGTAATGATGATTTTATGATGTTATTTAATGATGTAATGATGATTTGATGATGTTATTTAATGTCATGATGATTTGCTGATGTTATTTAATGATGTCGCGATGATTTGATGATGTTATTTAATGTCATGATGATTTTATGGTGTTATTTAATGATGTCACGATGATTTGATTATGTCATTTAATGATGTCACGATGATTTGATGATGTCATTTAATTATGTCATGCTGATTCGATGATGTAATTTAATGATGTCATGATGATTTGATGATGCCATTTAATAGGGGGTCACAACACAGTGTATTGTCCCTCCCCTATTTGTTCTCCCACTGCCGGTCAGCTCCACCCGGTAACGTTATAAACCCATTTAGTTTCTGTTCAACTATTCTAGCGTGTGGCGAGAGTTGAAAACCATTTAGGAGAAAACCCCTCTTAGTACACCTAGCCGGGATTCAAACATCGATATCCCCGTCTTGTACAGTCCAGTATGTTGAGAGATTGACGCCCTAAACCACGCGGTCACCGAGGCAGGTGGATCATTGTTCATAACACTGGTTTTAAATTATCATGTGTAATTTATACAAGCTTTTAACGGCGCTCTCGTCCAGCGAGAAAGTAGCAATTGTTGTTAAAATACAATAGTTTGTGTCGTTTACTGGAACAATTTCTCTATTCTGGCCAAGTTTATCTTCCCTTTCGCCCTTCACCTACAATCACCCTTTGTCATGTCATTAAAAAGTTGGGAGGAAAACTACGAAACTTATTAGCTCAAGGTAAAGATGGAAAGCTCGCTGCTAGTTCTCGAATATTTTAAAATGTTCTGTTGCGAGTCTATCAACAAGTTACTGTATTTTTTAGAGGAAGTATAGAGCTCTTTTTCATCAAACCTAGTTTCATATCTCTGCAAATACGATTAAAAAGTCGTTAAAAATGATCTAATGTCATATTTTCACACATTTGTTTATATTAATAAAACTAAAACTATAGGGTAGTTAAGGGAAAGTCTCTCGACGTTATTTTTGAGTGAACCATATTTTGAAATAGCACATCGTAGAAATTAAATATTGCGTTAGAGTTGAACGTCTGCACGGTGATTTCTCGCTTACCGGGGCGGCCCCCTTAAAATATAGCCAGTCCTGGATGGTAGCATAGTTACACTGTTGGGGTAAGAAAAACGTCAAGTTTATAATAAGTGCACCTGCATTTGCATGAAGGGAGACTAAGAAGCAATTTAGGAGGGGAATAAAACGTGTTACAGTTGGGTAGAACTCGAGCTCCGACCTGTCACCAGCAAACAAGACAGAACGAAACTGACGCCTTTGCCTCCGTATCCACCAGTGCGTGTATCACCACATAGTTCACCAAACTACTCCAAGGCAAGGGGAGGCGGGGCGGTATTTTAGGGGTTTAAACTCTTCCCGAAATTATTATTAGTGATGTGCCGATGATGGGGGAAAACGGGGTTCGAATACCGAATAGGTGTAATAAGATGTGTGATTTCTCGTAAGGGTTTTTCCCCTCTCTCTACGCGTATGCGGGTACATTTCCTAAAGGTTTTATCAAAGAAAATGGCGAAATCTGAAATATTAACCTGGACATGCAAGGCAGTTAAAAATGAAACTATCCAATATGAAGATACAAACTCCACACTCGGGCAATCAGATATGTTTTTTCTTTTAATTAATAGAACAGCTTTGGTGAGTACATTTCTCAAAGTGCCACGGTCAATTTTTGTATTCATATATATTGTATACATTTTGAAGAAAATGTGATGTGATGACATTTTATTAAAGTTGACGTCAACTCTTTTTATCATTTATTTATATATGTGTATATATTTTATAAAATAAACATACCCTCCTTTGCTCAATGTTTTTCCTTCTTTAAAGAAAGAAGAACAATTAAATCATGAATAGGTGATAAGTTATTCATATTTAAAACTTTATCCAAGAAATCTATTTTAAATGACGCTATCATTTATTTATTTTTTAATCAAACCAGTGCGATGAACGAATGAATTACTTGAGTCGGACTCGGAAAAGTGCATGTTCATTCAATAGTTTCCAAAACCAATGGTATAAAAACAAGAACGCGGAAGTTCCGTACTACGCATGCGTCAACTTCCAGCCGCCTACTCGAGATTCTCGTCACGAATCAAAGCGTGTGCGCGCGCAGCACGACGCCATTCATGACGCATCCTTCCCCGTACACGTTGCGTCCGTTCGCGGCTTGTTAAGGCCTTTTTTTTATTTTACACACTGGCACATTTATTTATAAAAGTTATTTTATAAAATAAATATGATATAACTATGATGATCCATCAAATATATTTTTAAAATTTAATAGTCATGTATATATAAATTAATAGTCATGTGATTTACAAAACTTTTATAAGACATTCACCTTAAATAGAACAGCAGGGGTCGGCAACCTTTTTAGGGCCCCAATCGACTTTTGAATTTATCAAAGGCCCTGCGATGACCTCTCGTTTCTCCATTCTTCTTTATATTCTCTTTTTTCTTATATACATCTTGTATTTATTCTTTAAAATCCATATTTCCTCCAATACTTAAGTCCCTGCCTGACTACACTATGGCCCTATCTTATAAGCTACACCATAGTGGAACCAAGCAAGGTAGCAGTCTAACCTTGACTGATTACACCATGGCCCTATCTTATAAGCTACACCATAGTGGAACCAAGCAAGGTAGCAGTCTTACCTTGACTGATTACACTATGGCCCTATCTTATAAGCTACACCATAGTGGAACCAAGCAAGGTAGCACTCTTACCTTGACTGATTACACTATAGCCCTATCTAAGTTGTACCATAGTGGAATATTGCAAGGTAAGCTCGACTGAAAATTTCTGCCAGATCGACTTGTTGCCGAATAAAATGGTCAAATATGAAGACATTAACTCCACACTTTGGCCGTAGCATAAGTTTTTTTCTTTTAATTAATCTAACACCTGTTTCAGTGGCCACATGGTCTAAGATGTCACTCTTATGTTAGACCAGACTGCCGAAAACAGGGTGATCAGGGTTTGAATCCCAGTCGGGTGTATTGAGAATGTTATTTCTCAAAATGGTTTTCCACTCAAATGCGGGTTCACTTTCTCTAAATTCAGCCTTAATCATCCCTAACTGATCAGCGTAATTAGTACGTATGCGTATAAGTTAGCCTAAGCATGTAGTAAAACGCGGTTGTAAAAAAAAACCGATTTGGTGCCTAAATTGTAAAAAGTTTCAAGGTCCATCCAAAAATATTTTTGACATGATGGGGTTCATTTTTATGATCAAAAATTTGTGTAAACTTGGAATAAAATGTGATGTAACGTAAACACACATTTTATCAATTAGTTTATAAAACTAATATTTGTATTTTATAAAATAAATATTACAATGTAAAACAGCCCTTAAGCTAGGTTTATATTCATGCATTATTATAATAATTATTAAGTGTTTTGTCTTACGACAGGTCCATTCATTTTGTAAGTGAACTTAGACCACCCTGTCCTCTGCCTCCTCCTTCAGCTCCCAGAATTTTCTTCTTTCCTTCAAGTCATCTAATATTTGAATCCTTCTTCTTCCAAAGCTCTTCTTTTCCTCAACCTTTGCTTCTATGAGGTCGTGCAGAAGACAGTTCCTCCTAAGGATGTGTCCGATCCAGTTTGCTTTGCACTGAAGAATCACATCTAAAATGGTTCTCTTCTCACCCACTCCTCTTAGAACTTGTTCATTTGTCACCCTGTCTCTCCACCTGACCTTCTCAAGTCTTCTCCAGCTCCACATTTCAAGGCTCTCCAATTATTTATTTTCTATCCTCCTAAGAGTCGAAGTTCCTGCTCCATACAACGCGATGCTCCAAATGTATCATTTCATCAGTTTCTTCCTCAGTTCTAAACTCAACTTGTTGGTCAGCAGTGACCTCTTCTTGTTGAAAGCTTCTTTGGGCACGGCAAGCCTCGACCTAATTTTCTTGGTGTAGGCATCCTTTTTCGGCAGACTTCCCAAATACTTAAACTGCTCTACATTTTCCAACTCTTAGTTTCTAGTTTTGATTTTCAGCGGCTTTTTATTTTTGGGAACCCCCATCACTTTTGACTTCTCGATGTTGCATAACTAATAGTTAATAGTGCATAGCGTATAGTGCACAATTCCTAGTAATAATATAACGGTTTATATTGAAACGTAGTGTTTAAAAGTCTTTCTTAAATCTATTGTCTTTCTTGTATATATAAATTGGCCTAGATTCATTGCTTCGATAGATAAGGCATTTCCCTGTTTATGCAGACAGGTAGTTAGCCATGTGTGTAATGATGGGCTATCACTCGCTAACGAGTATTATTGTCTTCCACGGATATTATCAGTTGAGAGTGTGGGTTCTTAGGTGACTGATGACTGTAAAGGCCAATCTTGGAGTTACAAACTCTCCTACAGTGTTGGCACACGCAGTGGCCAAGAATTATGATGTTTTTTGAGTAAGCCGACTCATGAACACTAATAAAGGAGCACACTTAACGATATCGAAAATGGGATTTTTATGAAGTTATATAACTACCACGAACACCACTACCCCCACCACCACCACCACAACCACTACTACTCCTACACATAATAATAATTATTATTATTTTCTATACCTTCTTGGAAATGTCTAATTTTGATCTTGCTATTTTTCCATTTAAATGCACCTTTCCTCCAAAAGACGTTGCCTCAGTAGAATGATTTAACAAAATGTCAACTGACTCGAAAGATCCATTTCTAGATTGTCTCCCATTTTTTTCTACGGCACCTACATTAATTCTTAAAACATTTCTGATACATATTATAGTACGGAATTTAAAATAACTCAACAAATAATAAAATTCAAGTCACAATCATAAAACTAAACTAATCTACATTTAAATAAACCTTTAAAACACGCTCTGTGTGGTCGGAATGTTAGACTCCTTATCTATGCTCAGGAGTCGGGGATAGCCGGCTTACTGGTCGCCTTCAGTGGCTGTGGTGAACAGTTGCGCGAGCATCACCCTCCATAGCTCCCCGCAGGCCTGACTCTCCGGGTGCGTTAGGCGGAAAGGCATCAGCTTATCTCGCGAAAAGGAACTGACACATTCACTTTGCGCGCTTGCTAACATGTCACTAGGCTTTTTAAAAAAAAATGACCATTCAAATTTCAATTTTACATCTGTTTTATGTAAAGGGATGTTTTCCTCTTCTTTTTCAAAACTTTTTTTAGGATAGCTGAGCTTATCCTGCCTACCTTGACGCCTCGCTACTGGGCATTCGTTGTCTGCGTCAACCGCTGGCTGCTGAGGGTTATTTCTACTAATACGTATTCGTTCTTTCCTAGCATTATGCTTGTCGGATTGGTGTCTTATAGTCGTTGTTGGCCCTCGTGGCCATGGCCTGGCGATTGGCCGCGGTGGCCTCCCAGTTGTCAATGTCAATTAGGCACTTCTTCGTGTAACGTTTGTGCTCCCCCCCAGCTTTCATTGGGCATCCTTCAGTTGTGACGTATATAATCTGTTTTGGGAGACGAGTTTCGGGCAAGCGAACAACGTGGTCTGTCCACCGAAGTTGGTGCTCGATGATCCAACGCCTCAACGCTCTTCTAAGAGACTGATGTTCATACGCCGGTCCTGCCAGTTCACTCAGAGGATTCTCCTAAGACAACGCTAATGGTACCATTTTAGGTGGTCCAGGTTTAGCAACCGTATGTAAGAGTTGGTTTTATGATGGTTTGGTCCGAGTACTGATATTATGGTTATAAAATACCTTTTCTCGCAGCCGACTGAAAGATGCGCTAACAGTGTGTACACCTAGAGATGTGAGATGGAAAAATTTTCCCTAAATTTTTACCGGAAGATTTTCCAAAACCGAAAATTTTCAATTATTGTTTCTGTAAAATAATTTCAACTAATTAAATGGATAATAGTAACAGTAATAATAATTAGTGGTAGTTATAGTAGTCATAGTGGTAGTAAGAAACACCTGCTTCGGTAGCCGCACAGTCCAACGTGCTACTCTTGCAATAGACTAGACTACCGATGAAAGGGAGATCGGGGTTCGATTCCGGTTGGGTGCACTGAGGGAGGTTTCCCCTAAGTGGCTTTCCACTCTCACTCCACACAAATGCGGGTGCAATTACTCTAAATTCAACCTTCCTAACCCTAACACATTAGCGTAATTAGTACATAGGCGTATAATCCGAACGGGCAGTAAGACGTGGTGCTAAAACAAAAGTAGTAACTAAACAAATTAATGCGAGCCTTCATGTCCATTATTTAATCAGTAATAAGTTAACTAAAATAATTTTAAGGTTGGCACGACATTTGTTCCCTCCCCCCCTATCCTCCGTGATTTCTATATACCCCTCACCCACCCCCTATGCCCCCTCCCCCTTCTTATAACCCACTCTTCTTTTAACACACTGTATCTCGAAGTATTACAGGATCTAGGTGCCACCTCTACAATTTAACCCCTCCACCACAAACCACCTAAGCAGAAAATTTTCCTATTCAAAATTTCCATCTCTACATGTGTGTACACCCCTGTTAGTGCAGACAGGTAGTTTGCCATGTGTTTGCACCCCTGTTTGTGCAGACAGGTAGTTTGCCATGTGTTTGCACCCCTGTTTGTGTTCCATGTGTTCTGGGCTGCACATGTAGGACTTCCGGTCATCCGCGTCTGTGAGGGCGGAGAAAAGAGAACAATAGCCAAGATATGAGTAATACCCAGGATCAGAACCGACCAAGTCCACCTTCTTGTTTGTTAAAGTCACTAAGTTTGTAATAAATTAAGTTCAGACGTTTTGGGATTTCTGACACTTTAAGAATATTTTTTATAGTCTTCAACTACTTTTTTATGATATCAAGAACCCTTTCATAATATCGTTCATAAATTCTAATGCCAACGTAGATCATATATGGATTGAGGCTTCGTTATTACAAATTTGTAAACTTTGGATTAATTCTAGAGAGTATTTGGAATTTTTTTAATCTTATCGGTTTTTTAGAACTCGAGAAATTGCCGACGAAAAAAAAACTTTTTTTGCAGTTATAAGAATTGGTTGGATATTAACTGGAGAATTATTGGGAGAGTTTTCGCGGTTGACTTGGTTACGTCTTGGTATCGAGTGTTAAAGACCAAGCGGTTGTGACCAAGGTGAAACACGAAAACTACTTTGAGTCGTTTTTCGTAAACAAAAATAACGGTTAGGTTAGAGTAAATCTAACAGCTGGTAGGTTAATATTGATGTAAACCTGCATGTATTGCAAATCGACGTAAAAAGGAACTCTCTTATTGTTAATTAGATTGGCGCTTATTTGACTAGTCCCAATATTTACACAACATACCATGCTATAAACATACCTTCCTGAAAATAACCTACACAAAAAACAAGTGGCGGATCCGTGGTGGAGGGGGGTAGGGAGGGTGGAGGTGAACACTACCAAAAATATCGAAACCAATACCTCAATGTTATAAAGAATGACTTAACATCTCACTCGCTCTAACTCCTGCATGACCTGATAACTCTTTAAAATATTGATTATTTGAAAATTTAGATTTATACTTGAAGGATCCTTACGAAAACTAATTCCCCTCCTAACTCCCCCCCCGACAAGAGGCCTTAGATCCGCTGTTGCAGAAAACACCAAGTACGTATGTAAGAGTAAATAGGCCTAGAACATATTTATTTTAGAGGAGACTGAATTGTATCCATTCCGGCAGTTTTGTAATAAACTCCTTTTGTGAAAATCCTGAATTGTATCCACCTGAATTATATCCACAAAAAACTGGTATAAATGACTGATATAATTCAGGTGAATACAATTCAGGATTTTCACAAAAGTAGTGTGTTACAAAACTGTCGGAATTGATACCATTCCGAGTAGATACAATTCCAGTTTTTGTGGATATAATTCAGGTGGATACAATTCAGGATTTTTACAAAAGCAGTTTATTACAAAACTGTCGGAATGGATACAATTCAGCTCCCCCTTATTTTATCCCTAACTAAACGGTTCTTTAGTATTTTCTAACTGTCATAAATGTCTAGTCAGTAATTTCTGTCCAATTAACTTACATATAACTGTTAAAGTACATTCACAACAAAGTTATACTCTGTTAAGGTGTGATGCAAGAGGACGCAAGATAAGACCAGCTTTTTTTTTGCGGTTTTTATAGCAAAACATTTTTTTTGCCAAAATAAATAAAATATTTTCTCCAGTACAAACAAAGAATTTAATTTTCTTCACATGGTGACCTCAAAATTTCTTTAATATCTGTTGAGGGTGTCCTGGAATTTAATCGAACTTTTTCTCTCAATTTAAAAAGTTTATCATCTAATGCCGCTATGCTCATGACAGATATTCAACAACTCTTGATATCAACATGAGAAGAAAATTATACTCCATGTTTTTACTGGAGCACTATTTTATTTATTTGCCATAAAAAGTGCAAAAACCCTGGCTTTTTCTCGCCTCCCCTTCCATACCACCTTAAGGTGATTGGCGCTTTTCATTTGGCGTGGAAATGCAGAGCCATGGGAACAAACTGTTGACTTCGAGAATGTTTATTGTGTTACAATTTTAGTTTCGGAAACGGTTTGTTCAAGAATAGAAGCATGTTGACTAAGTTATACTTTTTATAGACACACCTCCTCTATAATTTTAACAGTAATTAAATATCGATAAAATTGACATTTTTCAATAGAAATTTGCCGGCTTCATAACAAAAAATAAGAAAATATAACAATTAATAAACATTAATACACTATCTTAGAAGGGGTGTTGAAAATATTAACATAAAAATTTAACTCGTTCTCGAGAAAACTGATTTTTCCGCAAGACCTGTCTGGTAGCTAGCGCCATCAACGGTTTCCGTGATCCATCTGTCCTTGTTGGCGCGGAAGGATACTTTGCTCGGTTGTGAAGCCACGCCACGCCTTTCCCCCTTCCACCCACCATCCCACCAAATAGGTTTTAGACTTGCACTCGACAGGGCAAAGGGCCTTAAATTTAACATAAGGCTGTACCGTCCCGGTCATAATCACTCAGCCAGCCGCGATATCAGGAGAGCGAAAACTATACGTATAATGTGTACTAATTATGCTACCAGTTTAGGGATGAGGAAGGTTGAATTTAGAGGAAGTGTACCCGCATTTTCGTGGAGAAAAGAGTTGAAAACTTAAAACCACCCTCAGCACGCCCGACCGAGATTCAAACCCCGATCTACCTGTAATCGGCATTTTTAGTTAATTGCCAGGGTGACGTCTTAGACCATAAGGCCATTGTAACGGGTCACACCTTTGCGGCACATCGGTTGAAACACGCTTACAAATATGATTAAGTAAAATAAAAAAGTATTCAAATGTAAGTAAACGCGATCTATATTCTAGATAGTGGAGGGAGAAGTTTATATCAGGGGGGGTGTTGTTAAACTCGAACACGCCGAGTCTAGCAATCAAGTCACGCGAACATAATAAACAGTCCAAAAAGGGAGCTAGGATTTCCGTGCACTTGTGAATGTCTGGCCAAATATAGTCAGTCACGTGACGTTGTTTCAAAACATGGCGGCGACGGTCATTGTTCTAACGCTTTTGTTCAGTTGTCTGCGACATGTGAGACTACTCGTATATCCAATCCAAACTTAAGGGAATGTTGAGGATAACCCTTGGTTGTTTTATATCGTATTTCTTGGTCTGACGGGAAAGATAATTTTAGTGGTTAGAGCATTGGCGTACTAAGCCAGAGGTCCCGGGTTCGATTCCCGTGTCCAGGTGTCATTTTTCAATTTTCAGAATATGATATCTAGTGGAGTAATTCCCTAATAATAAGCATAAATAATAGCTCTGGCTATTAATTCTTAATAAGAATATATTACCTAAACATCCAAAATGACAGGAAATAACCAAAGAATGTCCTATAAAATGCCTTTTTTACAGGGGGATTATGAACATTGTATGCGACGAACCAATAAAAAGATGACATGTCATAATTCACGCTCTGCTTATGACTTGTGAGAGGCAATTTTAAACATGGCGTGATTATTATTTTTATTATTTTTAAAAACAAACTACAGCAGTACCATCTTATAGAGATGAAACGAACTACATTTCCCCTTTTGAATAGCCCTAAGCTCGGAGAAATTAAAACATTAAAATCGAACTTTCTCCATCCTAGTGATTGTGTTTTATTCTGTAATAACGTCTGTAAAACACAGCTCGGAATGAGGTCCGTTTCCTTATTGGACGAATAAACGGTCAGGATCCCCAAGTTTCCGGTGCGGATGAAGCGTGTTATTAAACAACTGGAGAGAGAATTAACTGGGATTGTTTTGTGTTGGTTTTTTAGCTCGGTGGGAAACCCGGATGTATCTGCTTACAGAGACAACTGATAATGTGACTGACAACGTAGCGATAGAACCACTTGTCCTAATATTTTATTAGCAACATTTAACGATGTTTCCTAATCGGAGATTCTGAAAGGTGTTTTGCGAAGCGAGTTGCATCTTTTAACTTGAAGCACCTAAACCTAAGCAGTCCAAGCACTTTCACACTTTAAGACGCCATTGTGCGAAATATATTTCATTCACGGTAGGAATTACTCTCTGAAAGGTCTTTTTTCCTACCAATATCCTACTATATAATAGCTTTCTGGTAGGGAAAAAGGCCTTTCAGAAGACAATTCCTACGCTGAACAGACTTTAGAAAGAGAAGAAAGATAAGTAAATTATGATTTTGGTAGGAAGAACAATAAAAGTTAGTTAATAAAGTTACTAAAACAATGTTAATATATTCATACATAAAGTCATGTCATCTGCAGATGTTATTTTTGATAGATATTATCAATACCTATCAAATAACACAAATGATATAAGAAAATTTTATTAATGTTGGCCGCAAAGAAATATGTTTTTATTTTCTCTACTGCTCTTGCAACCAAAATCAGTGTATAGTTCACCCCACTAGGTTCTCTCGTTTATCTGCCGATAACACTTCCCCTCTTCCGCTAACGAGCTTAAACAGTCACTCTACTATTTGCGTCTTGAAAGCAAACATTTACTGGCTTTTTATGATTGCCTTTTTCTTGTTTCCTGTTCTAGAGAGAAATTTGCTACCATGGACATTTTTAATCCACCTCCTGGCAGGAATATTACTACAGGACATTTTCATGAATAAACCAAATAACCCAAGTTGTAGATGATTTACATAGGAAAAAAAGTTTAAAAAACTACTTAAAGGTAGAAATTATAATTTTGTGACGCTGTAGGACTATTTTTTTTTATAATTATTTAAGACTCCATGATTTTTGTTTCAACATTGTATCTTTAAAACTCTCTGAACAAAACGTAGATTCAACGACATAGTAAATCCTAACTCGACTGGCCGTGACGTCACAGGTAAAGTCTGTTCAGCGTATGAATTGTTTTCTGAAAGGCCTCTTTCCCTACCAGAAATGTATTATATAGTAGGATATTGCTAGGAAAAAAGACCTTTCAGAGAGTAATTCCTACCGTGAATGGAGTATAGACAACGTCCTTACAGCACACCAACAAGATAATCTTGAAATAAGAGCATGCAGTGGTATTTAACCAATCTTCACAGGAAGCCCGTTATTTGACAGTTATAGTGGGACGGTGGTATGAATAACAGTTTAACTGTCAACATGGATAACATTATACTATATTATTATTATTATTATTATTATTGTTATTTTTTAGGTAATGATAGTATCTATCAAACGTGACGGTTGTATTTCACATGACTTGACGTATGAATACGTGAAAGTAGATCTTCTAAATTTTCTGGGACTCACTTCGGTGGTTATATGGTCTAGGGCGCCACTCGCACAATAATCGGGACTGCCAATGACGGGTATATCTTGTTTAGAATCCCAAACGGGTGTACTGAGGGTGGTTATTTTACCTAAATGGTTTTACACCCTTCCATCACGTAAATGTGGGTACACTTCTCCTAAATTCAACCTTGCTCATCCCCAGCACAATAGCGTATTAAGTATATATGCGTAGGGAATCGCAACGATATATCGATATAAATGTTTTAGTGTTCAATATGTCGATCAATTTAAAACGAAAAAAGTCTTTAATTTTTTTTAAACAAGGGTGGAGTTACGTATTTTGGCGGCCATGTCTCTGTGGTTATTTTTATAAATAATATTTTTTCCTGGCGATACGGATTTTTGACGTCCGAACTATCGACGCTCTACTGTAATATAAAAAAAATGGCCAACCCTACATATGAGTACTGCCCGAATGGGTAGTAAGACGCGGTGATTTAAAAAAATCTCTTCTAGCTGTCAGATAAGGCTCTCTCTGTATAATCCCAAGAGTCGTGTTACGGTAACGAGCTAAGAGAGAAAGAGTTATCCAAAGGGATAAGGATCGATACATAACGCAACCAAATAACTCGCGGAGTGATACCCAACACGACGTGCCTCACGTTTCTCGCCAACTCTACACCTGTAGACCACAAGCAGTGGCGTCGCTAGAATCACACCTAAGGGGGTTTGTCTTAAAACTGGATTAGCCTATCATTTTTATCACAAACATATTTTTCTTAAATCAAAAACTCGTTAATCGGACGGTTAGTAAGTACTGGTCTTTATGAATACTAATATAAACAATAATTACCAGAAAGAAGGCCTGAGTCTTGATCAAGGTCATCCAATTTCCGAGAGAAAGGTCAAAATATCAAATAAACTTGAGGTTGATCATGGAGCATGTGTTTCTACAAGATCAAAAAACTTTTTTTAAATAACATCTACCTAACCTTAACTTTCTTAAACGGAATGTGAGAGGGAGGCCCTTGAATTGAGATTAGGGAGCTTCAACCCCCCCTTTAAAAGGTAGAAAAGATATATTAAAATCTCAATATTATAATCAAAGCCTTAAATACATTCCCTTCTTGAATAATAATGATATGAAAAAAAACTTTACGAAAATTTTTTCATTTTTTAATTGTCATTATTTGTTTGGATTTAATTTTCAGTATTTCAAAATTAAAAAGATTTTTTAAGGTTTTCTTCAAGTATTTGCAAATAACTTTTACTTCCCACTCCACCAGTTGTCCCCCAGCCCACTATTTGGCGGCTTTATGTATATTTATAATAGGCTCCAGCCCCTCCCCCTAGCAAATAGACCACCAGCCGCCACTGCGATTGAGAACTTACCGGGAAATGTCCATCCTAGTAACTTCAAGCTCAAGTTCTATGTCCTGCTGGAGGTTCCAGGAACGTGAGGTAAGCACGCAACAAACGCTCTTCCAGGGAACGAACCAAATGCCCTGAAGATAAGACTCAATATGTCTGTGAGCCGAGGACATAATACAGTAGGGTTGATGCAGTGGTCTACAACCTGGGGGTCGCAACGTGTTCCGGGTTGCGTCGCAATGCCTGTTTGGATTTACTTTTTTAAACAATTATTTACAATTATAGGAAAGTTTTTTTTTAGCACCGCATCTTACTACCCATTCGGGTTACACGCCTATGTACTAATTACCAGAATGTGTCATGAACGAGCAAAGTTGGTTTCATAGAAAGTGTACCCGAATTTGCGTGTAGAGAGTGGAAAACTATTAAGGAAAAACAACCCTCAATATACCCGAATAGGATTCGAACCCCAATCCTCCCCGTCTAGTATATTGCGACTGTGAAGAATTGGACTGTGCGGCTGCCGCAGCGGGTTGAGCGGTTAAAATGATATAAACTGTTGAGTTACTGTTTATTTTGGTTACACAAATCTGACAGTTGTTTGCTGACTTGGTTTACTGTAGCAGTACCGTGTTCAGGCGAGTGGCGCTGCTAGCATAACTTACACAACACCTGCTGGGATTGTTCATTCTCTTTTATTATTATTATCACCGCGTCTTACTACCCGTTCGGGTTATACGCACTTACGCTAATGTGTAATGGTAGGGTGATTGTGAGATGAAATGGAGGACCTACAGTTTAACGTGGAATCCGAACCACGATAGAGGCCTGGCATTCCTCACATTCACAGGTTGTGATTAATACACATCTTGTCAGAGGTGAAGGAAGGGTTCGGCAATCAGATAAATCTGTGCCGGGACCGAGGATTGAACCCCGGACCCTCAGCACAGAAGTCTGACACCTTACCCCTAGACCACCAGGTCACCATTTACTTTTTTAAACAATTATTTACAAGTATAGGAAAGTTTTTTTTTTAGCACCGCATCTTACTACCCATTCGGGTTACACGCCTATGTACTAATTACCAGAATGTGTCATGAACGAGCAAAGTTGGTTTCATAGAAAGTGTACCCGAATTTGCGTGTAGAGAGTGGAAAACTATTAAGGAAAAACAACCCTCAATATACCCGAATAGGATTCGAACCCCAATCCTCCCCGTCTAGTATATTGCGACTGTGAAGAATTGGACTGTGCGGCTGCCGCAGCGGGTTGAGCGGTTAAAATGATATAAACTGTTGAGTTACTGTTTATTTTGGTTACACAAATCTGACAGTTGTTTGCTGACTTGGTTTACTGTAGCAGTACCGTGTTCAGGCGAGTGGCGCTGCTAGCATAACTTACACAACACCTGCTGGGATTGTTCATTCTCTTTTATTATTATTATCACCGCGTCTTACTACCCGTTCGGGTTATACGCACTTACGCTAATGTGTAATGGTAGGGTGATTGTGAGATGAAATGGAGGACCTACAGTTTAAAGTGGAATCCGAACCACGGTGGAGGCCCGGCATTCCACACATTCACAAGTTGTGATTAATACAAGTCTTGTCAGAGGTGAAGGAAGGGTTTGGCAATCAGATAAATCTGTGCCGGGACCGAGGATTGAACCCCGGACCCTCAACACAGAAGTCTGTGGACACCTTACCCCTAAACCACCAAATCACCTGACGTATTAATAGAATATGTATAATCTCTATATAGGTAGTTTATAATAATTAAATCAAGCACGCGAGTTCGACATCAAAAGCTCGATTGGTCTGGTATGTCAGCGACAGAAGGGTCACTGTTTGAATCCCCGACACGACGTACAACGGATGGGGGTGATTTTTCCTTAACGGGTTTTCTTCTCTCCCTCTATTTAAATAAGGGGGCAAGTCCTCTAAATTCTACCAACCCCAATAGTGTGATTAAATGAAAAGTGCCCGAAGAAGTATTAAGACGAAGTGATTTAAAAAAAACTTAAGTGAACCCTTGTAGGTTATTAAAGAGGTCAAACTCTGGAAAAAGGTTGAAAACCACTGGGTTAGTGAGTTCAGATAATTAGGAACGATTCTAACTAGTAATAACGGTATCAGAGGGGAAATTAGAAAAATAACACAGTTTTTGGGAAATGTGTTATATTATTATTCGGTCAGTAAGTTGTTAACAGCTCGCCTAGTAATAATTAAATAGCCAAAGCTATTATTTATGCTTTTAGTGGGAATTACTCCATCTAGATATCATATTCTGAAAATTGAAAAAATGACACCTGGACACGGGAATCGAACCCACTAAAAGCATAAATAATAGCTTTGGCTATTTAATTCTTAATATGCAATCCCGTACAATTTTATAATTGTACAAATGGCAGCAATATGCCAAATATCAAGTCGCAGATGGCTGCGTTATCTGATAGCTCGTGATATTAATATATTCACATATTTGTAGCCGACGATTTCCGCTAAGTCCACCATAGACTCTGCCTTAAAATATGAGTGAAGAATGACCCTGGGCACGGGACGAATCCTGGATAGCTCAGTGGTTAGAGCATTGGCGTACTAAGCCAAAGGTCCCGGGTTCGATTCCCGTGTCCAGGTGTCATTTTTCAATTTTCAGAATATGAACTCGCCTAATGTTAAGNAGAGCATTGGCGTACTAAGCCAAAGGTCCCGGGTTCGATTCCCGTGTCCAGGTGTCATTTTTCAATTTTCAGAATATGAACTCGCCTAATGTTAAGGCATGTAAAACTCTGAATATACAAAACTATAATTATTTTATCGGTTGCTCTCTTTGGGTGCAAAACGTGGTTCAAAAACCAAGTACTACTTGGAGAAAAAAATTTGGTCCAAACAGGGGTGAATATACTGGAGAATGAATGAGGTTACCTAATGATGAGTTACATACCCTGTACTCATCACAAGTCAGTGTAAGGATAATCTAGTCTCGCAAATTACGGTGGGCAGTACATGCAGCACAAATAGAAGAATCTAGAACCTTTTTCTGAGTATTGACTGGTAAACCCAATAAGTAGCGACCATTGTTAAGACCTAGACGCAGATGGGAGGGTAACATTACAATGCACCTGAAAGAAATGGGTGTAGTGAGGTGGACTGGATAGAAGTAGCTCAAGATAGTGATAGGGTGTAATAAGGTGGACTGGATATAACTAGTTCAAGATAGGGATAGGCTGTAATGAGGTGGACTGGATAGAACTAGCTCAATGCGAGGAAAGGTGACGACGTACTTTTATAAGTGCGGCAATGAACTCAAGAGTTCCTAATGCTGTAGATTAAGAATGTGAGGTATTTCACGGCAATGAACTAGTTCGACCCTCCACTCCACTTGAATGTACGGATATAGAGTGACAGATATTCATCTCCAGGATAACGGTGAACTACAAACACAAGTTTCTAACACCGCATTTTCCGGAGAACGAATTCTTCGACAACTCGTCGCGATTGGCTTTTAGTAGAGTTCATTGTTCTCAACACCGGCAGGTAAGAGACTCTCACAGCTCGCCCGGAAGTGAGAGCCCCACCGTGAGAGTCATCTTGTTTACATCCTAGGGAATGGGTCTCACACACAAAAAAAACCGCGAGGGGACAATCTTTTGATCCTTACCGGATGTAATCATTTCTTTAACCAAACATTTACTTATATCACTTAAGTTGGCCCCCCCACCCCATCAAAATTAAAATTTAAATGTACCGCCGTTTTGCACCCAAGTATTACGTACCGTTTCTGGGGCTAGAGTGCAAAACGGTGGTACATTTAAATTTTAATTTTGATGGGGTGGGGGGGCCAACTTAAGTCCTCAAAGTAAATGAGATCACTTATCATATCAAATGTTACCAATTTTCATAGTGAAGCCGCAATCTTTGTTTAATTTACGTTAGTCGGTGAATGTATGGACGCTATTAAGGCACTAAAATATTATATCAGAACTTCCTAAACACCAGAAACCAAGTGGTTTTATAATGTCCCTGGGTGGAGCTGTCCGGGAGTAGGAGAACAAACAGGGGAGAAGGGAAATACAAATGACAATACAATCTGTGTTGTATTAAATGGCATAATTCTGTTCCCAAAGATCCATTCTACGTTCTTATAGGAGTTACCTTTCGTTTCACAGGTATTTAGCTCTTAGTGATCAACAGAAATATGTAGATTTTTGTATTTTTCAGAGGGAAAATAACTTTTAAACTATGTTTACAAGTCTATATAGGTATAGGATCATAGAAAATAGTTGAGTGCTCATTGCAGAAAACACTGTTAGAGGTTTTGTCAATATTTAACCCAAGCGCAACAAATGACTGGCGATATCTCTCTTACCGAGGCGGCCCCCGAAGCAGGGTTCCCGATGTCATAGAAAAGTGATTGGGGTCTTTGAAAAATCGGGTTTGAGCTGTTGTTTTTTCCCCACAAAAATCATTAAAACGTCTGAACTGGCCTTTATTACTAATTCTGTGAATTGAGAGATATTCAATTGAACTTTTTTTTAATGATGTTAGTGACGGCTGTATCCGCAGCTTAAGATTATTCCATTTTCATTTGATGTTGTAAAGCCCAGCCCTGAGTGGTTCGTGCCATTTTGCCGCCCTTAGGCAAAGCATGAAAATGCCGCCCTCCTCCTATCGAGACGAGGTGACCTGGTGGTCTAGGTGTAAGGTGTCAGACCTCTATGCTGAGGGTCCGGGGTTCAATCCTCGGTCCCGGCACAGATTTATCTGATTGCCAAACCCTTCCTTCACCTCTGAC
>CABFWB010007625.1:0-12530 GCA_902151455.1 Timema bartmani
AGTTCATCATTGGATATCTTCGAAGAAGGAAACTCTGCTCCAGCACCTGTAGAAGATACTGCTGACCATGACGGTTAGGTTGTTGCGGCTCCCCCCGCCTGGCTCCGACTGACCACCGAGTTCCTCCCGCCGCCGCTTTTATACTTCTAAGACTCCTGAGAGCGCGGTGGATGGTGGGAAGGTCCCGGGAGGGACAGCCGAAGGAGGCGGAAGGAGGCGGCGGCTAAATGCCCTTTATTTAAATAAAATACATATGTAAGACACAATCATATATACAGTAAATTTAACCTAGATGAGGGTGTTGTCTCGGCGTCGAACACCCCCGCGTCGTTCGCCTCCTCTTCCATGAGTGTGGCCAGAATTCTTCTAGACGGGATGTAGGCCGGATTCGTCGTTGAGTCGATCCAATAGGCCTCCCACGTCCTGTTCCTTAGTAGGTTGATCACGTATAGGTGAAGGTTCCTCACCGCTGTCGTGTTGAACACCAAGCCCCGGCCAGTAGGCAGTCCGTGTAGTACAGTGGTGTTGTCTGTGCCCAGGAGTATGGGCCTCGTGTCCTTGCTGTCCTTCCGATCTTGCCATCTTAGAGCTAGCAGCGCCGCCGTCATCTAAGCCCTGTTGATCTCCGTGGTGGCTGCTAGTATCTGGACCCAGGCAGAGTTATCTTCCGGACAGAAGGTCGCCATACTCCAGGGTGTCAGGTCCGAGAATATGTAGACCGGGTCCTGGTCGTTCCGCCCCCAGAAGCATCTGTTCCCCGGTAGATTCGGGCGACCGCATAAGCACGCCATCGTAAGTTGTGGGTGACCTAGCTCATGTAGCCCCCGATCCGCTGTAGGCTCTTTTCTGATGCTCTTCGGGTGTGGGCCAGCAGGGTTCCCGCCTTCTGCCTGGCTGCGTCCGTTAGTGTCAGCGTAGAAGTCCGTGTGTCGACGTGGAATCCTAAATAGGTGAGTTCTTATGAGGCCTCGGTGGACGAATTCTCGGGGTTGATCGTAAATCCTAGTGTTTCTAGTAGTCCTGGGGCGTGTTCCAACTCGTCTCGGTCGTTGCTGTAGAACAGCCAGTCGTCCAGGTATGCGATCCCTTTTGTATGTGTCATGACCTCTTCCAGGCTGGCTATCGCTTCTGTCGCTAGTCGTTGTAGGATGGACGGTGATAAGGAGTTCCCCATAGGCAGGCGTGTCATCGCGTACTTCTGGCCACGGTAGTAGACCCCCAGGTACCTCTGGGAGTCCGATGACACCGGGATTTGTTAAAATATAATTTAAATTTAATTTTAATTTAATCGTCAGCTGTCGTCAAAATCTATCGATTGTATTTAAAGTTATATTGTAACAATAATTATTTGTTTCCTTGCTTTTATCCTAAATACATAAACAAAAATAATTTTATTTAAAAAATATAACCCGTTACTTAAACGTATTCACGTACAACACACGGCCGTGTCCATGACATAGCCACACCCCATTTTTTTTTTCTCGATCTGGTGAAAGCGTACGACACCACCTGGCGGTACGGCATATTGAAAACACTTTTTAATTGGGGGTTCCTTGGGAACTTCCCTGTTTTTATATATTATTTTGGTTAGACACTTCCGGGTAAGATTGAATAACACCTTATCCGATGATTTTATTCAAGAAAATGAGCGGCCTCATGATTGTATTTTGAGCTGTATGTTGTTCGCTATCGCGATAAATAGCATTGTGGACGACGTGCGTTTATCTGTTCGTTCATGCCTTTTTGTGGATGACTACGCAATTTATTGCAGTTCATCGAGTCTCCACAGGGCTGAACGGCAGATTCAACTCTCTGTCAAACAATATTTGGTCGTGGGCATCGCGTAATGGCTTTCGCTTCTCCGCAGCCAAAACGACGGTCGTCCACTTCTATAGATTACGTGGAATACGACCAGTCCCCAGCATTTTAATGAACCACGTTGTTTTACCAGTCTTAGAGACCGTAAAGTTTCTGGGATTTTTAATTGACTTTAAATTAACCTAGATCCCTCACATCAAAGACCTGAAAGCGAGGTGTGTAAAAGCACTCAACCTGCTCAAAGTGGTTAGCGGTCGGTCCTGGGGTGCTGATAGGGAAACCTTGATGCGCCTGTATAGAGCCTTGGTAAGATCTAAACTAGATTACGGCAGTTTAGTGTATGGATCAACGAGACCTTAGGCGTTAAAGATGCTGGATAGTGTCCACCATGCTGGCATACGACTGGCTACTGGTGCTTTTCCTACCAGTCCAGTCATCAGCATTTGTGCCGACACCGGTGAGCCCCCTCTCTTTGATCGGAGGTCCTATCTTCTGGCATCTTACCTGTCGAAACTACACTGCATGCCGGAGCATGTTGCCTACCGTCCTGTTTTTCACCCCCCTAACCATGTCTTCTATGAAAGCAAATGGCGTAATACAAGGCCGGTTGTGATCAGGATGCTATCGTTTTTCAACTCATGTGGGATAGTCCTGCCAAAGGCTACTCCCACAACAAACCCAGTTCAAGTCTCTTCCTGGATGTTATGCCTACCTCAATTCCACTACAATCTTGCCAAGTTCCCTAAAGCGACAACCCCATACATTGTATATGAAAGAACCTTCAATGAGCTTCTCGCAACCCGGTTTTAAGGGCTTTAAGCGCATCTACACGGATGTCTCGAAATGCGGAACCTTGGTGGGATCCGCCTTTGTTATGGAAGGATCCAATTTTAAATTTGGTTTACCTGGTGAATCCAGTGTTATACACCAGGCGAATTTTTTTTTAGGACAATTTGATTTACTTTCGTAAAGTGACTCATCTGGATTTGATCTCATATTGAGATCTTTTTAACATTTTAATATACTTTAATCTGTTTGATTTGTAGTTTTAAAAATTTTATTACACATTAACATATTTGTTTTGTCTTTTTAACATACTATTATTCTAACATTTTTGTTATTTTAACGTGTTATATTTTAATATATTTGTTTTATGATTTTATTGAAGGGATACACCTGTGTTTTTTTTAGCAGGTCTATCACTCAAATTGTACTTAGATCCCATTTGAGCACTTCTATGGAGTCTCTCAGATGGTTATTTTATCATATAGTTGAATTTATTTTATATTTATATCATTTATTGTTTTGTATATTGTGTATTCTGCAGGTGAATTATTATTTGTCTCCACAATTGGGATTTTACTCTGTTTTTAACATCTTTCAAGACCCTAATTACCTCAATGTGTCGATGGGCCTTTAAACCATAATAATAATAATAATATCTGTCTTTCTAGTCTTGAAGAGGGCTGTTCCACACACATAACACCAGTCACACCATATCGGCCGGGAGTTCGCCAAGATAAAAGGACAGGGTCATGATGTGTAAAGGTGCGTATATATCTGCGAGCCGAACCGTTCGTGAGCCGTTAATTCTCACGTTTGGGATGGGTTTTGGGACGCCGAACGAACTACTTGTGAACCGCTCGTGGAGATCCACTCCTGTCGGTATTTCTGACGAACACAAAGGCGTTCTCAGTTCACATAAGGACGGCGTCGTGTGTAGTTGGTTGGTTTTCTTTTTACTCGGGAACCTCCAGCCTCCATATTCTAATTCTCTGCCTCATGATTTTGTTCAACCGGTTTTATTTAATTATGTTGTGGCCAGAGGAAAATTTATTTAAACTGGTTGATATATACAAAATTAAATCTTTACTCTGGGATCCTAAAGAGACGGACCATTTAAAAACTATATATATATTTTTAAAGATGATGCCTGGAGGGAAATAGGTGCTGAGATAAATATATCTTCGCACCAATGTAAGAAAAAGATTATATGTTTGCTAGATGCTAACTGGCGTGAAAAAAACAAAATAAAAAGCACCAAGGTTACAGGGATAGTAATAATATTCTTAAAATTTTTAAACGCTTGTCTAGAAAATGTTCTATTTTTATATTTAAATCGTACACACTTTTTGTAATTATTATTTCCCCTTGCGGGACGGTGTCTAGAATATTCCTGCAGTAACCCCTGTTTGTCGTAAAAGGCGACTCAAAGGGGTGGCTTCTGAGCACGACCTACCTCGTGCCGAACAGACCTATCATATATCCATCCGTTCACTTCCTGTTTTCTTCCTTCCGTTTCTCTCTCCTTCCTGCTTCTCCCTTCTATTTCTTTCCTTATCTCTTTCTTCCCTTCCACGTGCCATTCAGTCCTGTAACGCAAGCTTTTGGCTTCTCCGTTGACGACCTTGGCAGCTAACCCTGCTCTCCTTAGAAAGTTATTGGATACCACTGAACTCGAGCTCCTTCATGAGAGTGCGCTGGTTGTAATATCTTAGTAGAAGGGCCTTAGGGATTACAAAAACTGGGTACCCTACTTTGAGAAAATACCTTATGCCCAAGCACGCGAAGAATATGTATCCAGTAAGCTCCGAAATTTTATACATCGCCAAGTCAAATTGTTAGCCAGAACATAAATTGTCCCAAATGCTACTTTGCAGTTAATTTTGCTAAGTCATCTTCTCGACTAGTGCCAGTGGTGTCTACTCGAGACATTACAAGTAAAACAGCGTTAATATAATGGTGCCAAAATTAGTACGGGAGGTGACATCTCCAATGAGGTCTTCTCCCCCACCATTACCCCATAGGACACCTCCCCGGGGAGCGCCCAGACCCGCTAAGGGAACACCATCGAGCCCCCTTCAGGGAGACCCCCGGAAAGGACGCTCCTTCATCCTCCACAAGCTGATGGAGGGTACGCAATGCCAAAAAGGGAGCGGTTGAAACCCCATATGTCACAGTGGCCAGGGAGGATTCCCTCAAGGTGTCCTCTGGATCCTCTCTGCAAAGTATTCTCTGGTATCGGTGGTGCTTCTTGCTGATGAGTATGTTGCGGTACATTTGCCTGATATCAGTAATAAGCGCCACTTCATGTACACGCAATTTTAGCAATATATCCACAATTTCCTGCTGCAATGAGGGACCGCAGTGCAAAACTTGATTTAAGGCAACACCTGTTGTTGATTTCATCGATACGTAGAAAACAACCCGAAATTTGGTTATCTCCCCGTCCTCACCCTCCTGAAGTGTGCATTGGTGAGGAATGTAGTAGTGTTCTTCTCCTGGTGGAGCTGAAGCTGGTATCATTTGCTCCTGTTACAGGTAAATCCCTAGTAAAAGCCATATGTTGTTGTTTTAAGGCTGGTGTTTCTTTAGCCGGTCAAGCAACAAAAATCGCCTTAGAGCTGCTTGTCGGGTGTTTCACAGGTCCTTCCGTTAACTTAGGAACGGCAGTTCAACTTCATATCGCCCTTAATGACATATTTTCACCGTAAAGCGATAATGCTCCTTTCATTCCCTATCAGCGGGAGACATTTGAGTCACCTGTGACGGTTCTTCTACCGACCTAAACTGGCGAAGCAGATTTCAAGAATTAGGTTCCGTGACAAAACAAAAGATGTCTTTTGTAATTCTAAACCATAGTGATGGCTTCATCCCTTAAATTTCTTCCATTGAGAGATTTCTTCTTTGTTTTTGAAAAGAACGATACTTCCAGGAGACACATTATTTGCACTCACAACAAATGCTGACGAACTCTTTGGACACACAGGCTTTCGTGGTTTGGCGACGTTCTCTACCCCATAGAGCGCCATGTTTAACCGCTTCCCAAATTGGGCTTCCTCGAGCAACTCTGCCTCGTCTGCTAGAAAATCCTGAGAGTTGGCCAAATATGGTAGGGTCCCTTCCTTTAGTTTTCGCTGCAAACCTTCCCTAAGCTCTGGGGTTAACTTTCCTCTTAGGATGAACAACACGGTGAATGCCCAATTTTCCACAACATGGCCTAGCGGAAGATAGGCAGCCAGATATTCTTTTAATAGGGTGACAGATGAGCGGATAGAGCGAGCTTCTTTATTTATCTGCGGTAACTCTAATTTGGCTTGTAGATACGAGTCAGGTAAACGCTGCGGATCATGGTAGCGGTATTTTAATAGCTTCCAAGGCTGTGGATACGCAGCTGTCGACAGTGGTATCGCCGAGACGGTTGACAAAGCTTCTCCTGCCAAATCTGACTTCAGATGCATATGTTTCTGAATGTCGGATAACTGATTGGTTGAATGAATAGTTGCTTCATATAAATCATAGAAGTGTTGCCATTCCTTAAATTCGCCACTAAATTGCTTTATAGCCAGTTTAGTCAAGGTATTACCTACAGGAGGGTAGTATCCGGAAGCTGACCCTGGACTGGACTGACTTACTCCTGGTAGGAATGATACTGCACAAATAGCTTTTACATTATAAAAACAAGCATCAATTTTTTTGTATTTAAGCTTGATAATCTATTTGTACTTTAGGTGTTTGCTTAGCGGCCAATGCTACCAATTTGGTTATAATTTCGTTAAACTCGGTTTTCATCTGTTCAATGTGAGCCGTCATCGCATGCAATAAACATTTATCCTTATTACTAGGGTTTGATTCCACTCGTCGAGCCCCCTCATTGGATCTGATAATTTTATCCATTAAAGCTTCACATTGAAAGGTATAATCCTCCAAGATACCCATATTTGATTTAACTTCCTCAGATTATCTAGTTAAATTGACAAGCATACGCTAACAAGTAGGCGATAATAAGAGAGGAACCTACGGTAATTCTAATTTGCAAACAACACTTAAACATCAAAGTAGTTAATGATCCACTAAGCGTAAGTAGCTCCCAACACTCCAACAATGGAAGAGTGTAAGCTTGTAAGACTAATTTCCTGCTACAAAGATGTTTCGCACACACTATTTCAATCACGAAACAATAAATGTAATCAATGTACCACTCACACCTAAAATGAAGCTATCAAAAACAAAACATTATTACTAAACGAATACCTAGTGAATGAGACAAAATTAATACACAATTAACATAAGATAAATTAATCCCTGAACAAAAATATGTTTAACGAATTTAAACTAACGAGGTATCTAAGTAAAATAATGTTAATTATGTTGTTCTTATAACATATTAGTAGCTATTAACCACCACTAATCACATTACAAAACAAAAAGGGTAACCCAAAATTCAATAACAACCAGATGAGCTCACTAATTAAATTTTACTACTTTAACTTTTGAGAGCTGAAACCTGCAAGTAAGCGGCGGCGGCTGATATCTCAGAGCTACCTCTCTCGCCCCTGGTATGAAGATAACACCAAACAAGCATTGAAGGAGGAATTTCCTCAGATGAAAGATCCCAGGAACCAACGTCTCCTCGTACGGTTCCCCGATATTGAAATCAACAAGAATATTGTGAAAGCATTCCACCCAGGGATAAAAAAAAGTCCACTTCCAGGTCCCAAGTGAGGCAAGATATTGTTTTGTGGAAATAGAAGAAGATTTGGATATTGAAACAACGATGAAAGAACTGGAAGGAATAAAGTTTGGCATGGGAAAACTGGTCTTTGAAAAGGAGGTCATTACGGAGGAAAGAGATCCGGCTCGGAGGACTAAAAATGTTGAAACCACGGATTTAACTGGCCTTTCAGAATCTTTACCGTGATTTCAACTATAACAACAATTTGTGGACTCTATTATTTTCCTTTGACAGGGTGCGAACTAGTAAACAAAACACCAAGAAACACTGCAATTAAATATAATGATCTCACCAACCATCTTACCTGTTGGCCTCTCCTAGGCACAGTGCCTTTCACAGGCGTGGCCATCTCAACACTCCACAGTTGGCAGCCCACTCTTATTTGTGGCATTCAACACCAGGTGCGCTCCTTCAGCCTGACACTTTCGGCGCGTATGAACACCCTAGATAAGGCCCTGCTCTACGTTTTTCGACTTTATTTTTAGCTCAATGCCTTACCAGCCATTCGGGCTATATACATTTAGTCCCGCTAATAGGGTAGGGGAGATGTACCTGTACTTGAATACAGAAATAAAAGGATAACATTTAGAAAATATTACCTCGAGAATGACCGGCTGAGAATTGAACCCTGATATCTCTGTTGCCAGTAGGCTAGATTAAATGAGCCTTGATTTTATTTGAGATTGTTATTCCCATTCTCGAACAATATTTGGTTTTGTGTTTGTGGTGCTATCTTTATAATGTAGCATTCAATCATACAATAATGCTAGCAATTTTGTCGACTTCACTGGTCTTTGAGTAAAGTGCTCGCCTCAAGACCCGGTCGGTGTTCGTGGGTTAAAATCCCGCCGGGGCCAAAGTATTTCTTTCGAGTGATAAAAAAAATTCATAGAATAGCTTCTTTTGAGGTCCCAATTATTAACCAAAAAAAAATGTGCACTACTAACCTCCTTAAATCTGATGGAAGTTATTATTTAATAGCTTTGTAGATTGGTTCTCCTATTAAAATAAAGGTCGTTTGTTTCAAAAAAACTAATTTGCTTTCTGTAAATCCAACCATTCAAACGATATAAACTATTGAATTTCACCTTTTTAAAATAATTTTTATGATTTTTCTTCCATGATTACGCCCAAATTACTTTTTCAAAATTTGATGTCTCTGTTTTTAAAAAGTTTGTTTCTTTGGCTATATCCTGAATATTTTAGAATTTTTTTAAAAAAGTTTTTTAATTAAACAATTTGTACAGGTGTCATTTTTAAAAAACTTTATTTATTAAGTTAAAATTAACTAAAGAAAATATGTAAACAATTATTATTTCACCCCCTCCATATTTTAATACCTTTTCACCTGAACAATTTTCTGAAACAGCACAACAAGTGTTGTATTTTTTAAAACGAGAGATGGTTGCAACGATCTATAAAGAAAATAGTACCAGTGGCAGCGATAGAGGTGAAGGTCAAGATTCAACCTCAAGTTTGGTGGAATCGGTATAGGACTCTTTTTCTCTGGCACCGACAGGGCCATGGGTAGTCCTTATCACCGTTGCAACATCTATTATGAGCAACCGTGGTATATATGAAGCGGTGAGAGTTCTTTTGGATTGTGCGAGCCAGGAGTCCCTTATAACATCCTCTTGTATACAGGGCTTGGACTTAGGCTGAGTAAGGCGAATTCGGTGCAATTGTTTAGCTTGGGAAACACGCCCTTAGGAACATCAAGGGCAGTGGCTCATTGTGAATTTAAGCCTACAAAGACATTAACTCTAGAGGTAGGTGCGTAGGTAATGAACTCCATTGCCCACTCTCAACAAATGCCAAGCCAACTCTCATCATGGCGTAACCTTTCTGGCTTAAAACTTGTGGATGAGAGGGACGGGGAAAGACCGATTGATATACTACTAAGAGCTGAGTGGTTTCGTCTGATTGTAACGGGACGGAAGGTACTTGGGCCTCCCAAAACACCGTCCGCGATTGAAACAATCTGGGTCTATTGCGTACTAGGGAAGTCACGAGGAGTGGCAAGTGAATCGGACATTTTTTGTTTTGTCACGGAACCTAATCTTGAAATCTGCTTCGCCAGTTTAGGTCGGTAGAAGAACCGTCACAGGTGACTCAAATGTCTCCCGCTGATAGGGAATGCAAGGAGCATTATCGCTTTACGGTGAAAATATGTCATTAAGGGCGATATGAAGTTGAACTGCCGTTTCTAAGTTAACGGAAGGACCTGTGAAACACCCGACAAGCAGCTCTAAGGCGATTTATGTTGCTTGACCGCCTAGAGAAACACCAGCCTTAAAACAGCAATATATGGCTTTTACTAGGGATTACCTGTAACAGGAGCAAATGATACCAGCTTCAGCTCCACCAGGAGAAGAACACTACTACATTCCTCACCAATGCACACTTTCTCATGGTGAGTAGGGGGAGATAACCAAGTTTCGGGTTGTTTTCTACGCATCGATGAAATCAACAACAGGTGTTGCCTTAAATCAAGTTTTGCACTACGGTCCCTCATTGCAGCAGGAAATTGTGGATATATTGCTAAAATTGCGTGTACATGAAGTGGCGCTTATTACTGATACCAGGCAAATGTACCGCAACATACTCATCAGCAAGAAGCACCACCGATACCAGATAATATTTTGGAGAGAGGATCCAGAGGACACTTTAAGGGAATTCTTTTTGGCCACTGTGACATATGGGGTTTCAGCTGCTCCCTTTTTGGCATTGCGTACCCTCCATCAGCTTGTGAAGGATGAAGGAGCGGCCTTTCCGGGGATCTTCCTGAAAGGGGCTCGATGGTTTTCCCTGAGCGGGGCCGGGTGCTTCCCGTGAGTTCTCCTAAGGGGTAATGGTGGGGGAGAAGACCTCATTGGAGGTGCCACCTCCCGTACTAATTTTGGCACCAATATATTTGGCGCTGCTTTACTTGTAATGTCTCGAGTAGACACAAGTAGCACTGGTCGAGAAGATGACTTAGCAAGATTAACTGCACAATGGCAGTTTGGATAATTTATGTTCTGGCTAACTATTTGGCTCTGCGATGTCGAAATATCGGAGCTTGACTGGATACATATTTCTCGCGTGCTTGGGCATAAGGGATCTTCTTTTCACATTGGATCTCCAGACTTTTTTCTCCGCCGTCCACTTCGGACAGGCACGAGCCCGAGCAGAACGGGGACCGTTATAGTTGACGCAGAACTTAGGAGACTCACACTGTGTATCGTGATTATCCTGTCCGCAATATGCACAAGTTGGCTTTGCACGGAATCTCAGATTCCCATCCCAGAATTCCTGGCAATGAAAACAGCGCCGGCGATTGGGAACATACGCGCTGACTGTGAACACATGGAAGCCTGCTTGAACCTCCTTTGGAAGGGTGGGAGTTGCAAAAGTGAGGATAAATGTATCCGTCTTTTTCTCTTGTCCGTTATATTTTTTTTGATGAAACGGTAAACCTCGGTGACATGCTGAGGGGAAGGCTTCTCACAGATATCCTCAATGCTTCCGCAGTCGAGGTCATAACAAGTGACAACTCCTTTCAAACACTGAATAGCTTGTGGGGCTCCACCTTCACCTGTTAATGAGCTGTATTACTCAACGGTATTTCAGATTATGTTTGAGGACCTTGTGTCAGTCGTAGTCTGAATAATAATGGTGCCATCACTTAGTTTCCTTATTAAAACGTCCGATTTTGCTGCTCCATTTATAACTCTTTTGAGGATAAATGGGCTAAAACGTTTCAGGTCTTTACTTTCGTCTACTCGAGACATCACCAGGAAGCGGGGCTGGGGCCTCACCACTTCCTGGATTTTTTCAAAACAGGGCTGGATGGCCTTACCCATTTCTCCCTCTTATCATTAATACGGCCCTGTGAGGGACCGGGCAGTTAGTTGACATTGAGGTTAGGCAGTACGGTGCCAGCGGACAGTAAGATATCAGCTGCGACAAAGGAGTCGGCCATGCCTAATGTTGGGGACAGCCTGCACAGTACTCCGATCGTAGACACAGTGTGGTCCAAGTTGCTACTACCACATAAGGCCCTGTTAACCCTCCTGACAGGGAGCCCCACACGACGCAAGACATGACAACCTTCGTGTGGTGCAGTGCCAGGAGAGATGTCGTCGCAGCTTGTGGGTGCAGGAAAGTGCCAATTTTACCTCCTGACCCTCATGAATGCAACCGGTCTTTTCTCAAAGTAGGGTACCCGGTTATTGTAATCCCTAAGGCCCTTCTACTAAGATATTACAACCGGTGAACTCTCATGATGGGGCTCGAGTTCAGTGGTATCCAATAATTGTCTAAGGAGAGCTGAGATAGCTACTAAGGTCGTCAACGGAGAAGCCAAAAGCTTCCGTACAGAACTGAACGGCACGGGGAAGGTAAGAAAGAAGTAAGGAAAGTAAGAGAAGGGAGAAGGAAGAATAGAAATTGAAGGAAGAATAGAAATAAATGGGAGAAGGAAGGAGAGAGAAACGGAAGGAAGAAAACAGGAGGTGAAAGAAATGATATAGGATAGATCTGTCTTGCACGAGGTACGTCCTTCTTAGAAACCTCCCCTTATGGTCGCCTTTTACGACAAGCAGGGGTTACTGCGGGAATATTCTAAACCCCGTCCCGTAGGGGAAAATAATAATTACAAAAAGTGTGTACGATCTAAATATAAAAATATAACATTTTCTAGACAAGCTTTTATAAGTTTTAACAATATTTTTATCATTTATATTTTATAACTTATCTTTCCCTGTAACCTTGGTGCTTTTTATTTATTTTTTTCTTACGCCAGTTAGAATCTAGCAAACATTTTTTTCTTCTTACATTGGTCCGAAGATATATTTATCTCAGCACCTATTTCCCTCCAGTTATCGTCTTAAAAATTTTTTTTTTAAATGGTACTTCTGTTTAGGATCCTAGAGTAAAGATTTTGTTTCGTAAATATCAACCGGTTTAAATTATTTTTTCTCTGGCCACTCCATAATTAAATAAAACGGTTGAACAAAATCACGAGGCAGAGAATTAGATGATGGAGGCTGGAGGTTCGCGAGTAGAAAGAAAAACAACGAACTACACATGACGCCGTCCTTATGTGAACTGAGAACGCCTTTGTGTTCGTCAGAAATACCGAAACGAGGGGATTGCCACGAGCGGTTCACAAGTAGCTCGTTCGGCGTCCCAAAACCCGTCCCAATCGTGAGAA
>CABFWB010007625.1:12626-23464 GCA_902151455.1 Timema bartmani
AGTAGCTCGTTCGGCGTCCCAAAACCCGTCCCAATCGTGAGAATTAACGGCTCGCGAACGGTTCGGCTCGTAGATGTATACGCACCTTTACACATCATGACCCTGTCCTTTTATTTTGTCGAACTCCCGGCCGATATGGTGTGACCGGTGCTATGTGTGGAACAGCCCTCTTCAAGACCAGACAGACAGATAGAATGGGGCAAGTTTATCCTACTTTTATGGCGATGGAGGTTGATGGATACATCTTTCCGCAGCATCGGCACACAGTCGATTCTATAAAACAGTTTTCCATGAACCAAAGCGTTGTTATTCGTGCTTTGTGATAAAACAAACTGTTGCCAGGATTGTGTTTTATTTTTACTTATATTCCAGTCTGGGCGGTCGTAATCTTTACCAAGCTAAAGCACATATCATACTTATTCAAACTTACTGATTTACTAGGATGTTTTTACAATTTTCTCCATTTTCCTGAACATTTTCTTCAAACGGCCACACATGTGGTCGGCAGGCAAATATGAATGACCCGTCACAGGAAAGGATAAAGTTATTCTTTTCACACTAAGCGGTAGAACGTCCAGTAGAACTTTGCAAAGCATGCCTATCAATATATAATACTTGTTTTGGCCAGCGGCCACGCATATAGCTCAGCCTCTTTAACTTAATCAAGTGGTGTATTCATTAGGCGATGATGTAAAGCATTAACAATTCGGTTAGATCCTCGGCTGTCGTCTCATTATTACCAAGTGTAGATGACTCTCTTACTTTTATTCTGCGGGTCCTTAGACGAAAGTTCACATATTTCTATTTTCTCGAAGCTTGGGCAATGGTTATTTATTTTGGGGGTCAAATGATAACTTTTATGTCTCCTTCGTTTTTGTTTTTTGACTCTCGTAAAATAAATGCATTAACCCGTAGAGTATGAACTCTCAGTTCTGTCATTATCTGTACTTTTTATTGCCCTTAGATTTTTGGAGCATACCTTTGAGCTGCAAACAAATCGGACATATATTGGTGGCTAGGGTCTTAAAACTAATCTTCTATATTTTTCCTAAAATATGTTTCTAAAGTACATATGCTTAGCTTTTAGCTCATTTGGAGCTAGTTCGTTATAATTACACAATTTTTTTTATCGTCAATTGACTGGAGAGATGTTGCCTAAGAGGTCGCAGTGACTCAATAAGAGTTTGTACAGCATAGAGTGTTTGCAAATCTCAATGTATATCTGTTACCACATCTGTTCTCTTGATCGTTCCTACCTGTTCTCTGCTTATAAGTTGAATCCTGCTTCCTTATACAATACAAATTTACAAGAATCTCTTTTGTCAAACTAGAACATTGTGTTTTCCTGTCTCTTTTCGGAATCTTGTTACATAATAATTGCTAGTAGACACCCTCTTTTTAACGCCTATTTTCATTATGCTTACGGCCAGTTGTAAACCGCGCAGTTATTTAATTAGAACTTATTTCATCAGGAAATTATCCTGTTTTATTTTGTATACGGATGCATAAAATGCTTAATGGAACTTCCAAATATCTTGAATTCTATAACTATTGTATCTAGACACTTATTTTTTACCTATATCATGACTGCATTGTGTTATCTTGAATAAATGTTTTAAACGTGACTTTTATTTTTGCAATATTTCGCTTCTCTACTTCAGGTTGCCTCCCCTTTTTACTTTCTCGCTATTTTACAGGTAGAAAAAAGTATTGTGATTGTCAAAAGAATCTTAACTAGAGATTTTGATGAATTTTGGCGTTTCATGATCTCCCGAATTTGAAAAAGTTATTTTTAAATTGCCGTCTGTCTGTCCATCTGCTTGTCTGGACCTCGGAGTAGAGCAACTGTTTGAGATACTTAATAACTTATCATTGCAAAATTGTAGTACTATTGAAAATTAAAAACTTTTATTTAAAATATATTTTTATAAAATCAATAGTTTCTGAGATAAGGGAACTGTGCCTAGTATCGCACCCTTAATGAAAATTTCAAATTACTATCCGGGAATTTCAAAGATTGACAAGTTTATACATTAAAATAGTTCCTTCTTGAGTTTACTTTGTTGTCCACGATTAACTTTTTATTTCTTCTTAATGAGATTGATAGCAAGAAAAACTTAAAAAATATGAAAACGTACGATATTAGGAACATATGTTTCTTATATCGTACGCTTCAACTTCTTTTACAGTGAGAGTAAAATTATCACTGAAAGAACTTCTGAAAATTCAGAAAACTTTGGAAAAGGACATACAAAGCTTCCACTCATCAACAATAGAACATGCTTGATGGCTTCAACTGTGAATTTGGTGAAAGCTATACATTTTTCAACTTTTTTGTCGTTAAAATAGCGCTCATTGCAATAAAAACACTCTGCGTCCTCATCAGGCTCTTAATTGTTTTTATCGCTGCTGGAAGAATTAAATGAAAACTTTTTCTTGCGATTTATGACTATTCTTGACTTCTTTCTTTGTGGCAACTTCTTTATTTCGCATTTTCTCATTTGTTTTGAAGCTTTCTTCATAACCTGTGCACAGAGCTTGTTTTCTTAGGGTGAGCTTGTAAGCACTGCTGCACTTCCAGTTCGTACAGGACGCCCATTGTCAGGGACATTCACAGTCGTGAGGTAAGGGATAAAACTGATGTCAGAGTGCAAACAAAAATGTCGGCTGTGTCATCAAGAGTCTGAGTAAGGTGTTTCGTCCCACTTGGATCTGGAGTCATGGGATTAACAGTAGGTGAATTGCTTGAAGGCCTTAGAATTGGTTCATTTCCACTATCAGATTGAAATTCATAGTGATAACAAATGTTCCCATTAAATAGAAACAATCCACTTTTTCAAAATCCATTTACTGCTACTTCGACGTTGGCGGCTTTGGAGAAAATGGGCAACTCGTAAATGAGTCACAACCCGTGTTGGATTCTGCTTCAAACATGTTTCTATCTCTTGGGCATAGTAGGCCTTGAAAGGCTGCATGAAATATCTATCTAAGGGTTGCATTTTATGTATGCACTGTAGAGGTAGGCAATAAATATTCACACAATTCTTCCGTGCAAGGTCTAGTAATTCAACATCCTTGATTGTGAATATTGCCTATCAAGTACTAGGCGTGCAGGGTCTTCTTTTATTGGCTTGACATATCTCAACAAATGATGAAACCATTGCGTAAACAGCTCGGTCTGAATCCATCCCGATTCATGGCATGCGGCAATAGTGCCGGGGGGAGCGCCATCTAATAACTCTGCTTTCATGCGAAGTCTTGGGAACACAAGAAGAGGAGAGACAAAATGACCAGCCACGCTCATACAAGTTACAGCAGTACCAAGAGATCCTCTTTCCGCTGACGACACCGCTCCAACTTCTCCTTTACCTTTGAGAGAAATAACTTTGGAAGTTTTATGTTGAACAGCAGACAATCCTGTTTCATCGCAATTATACAAACGATTAGGAGAATGATTTATCTCTTGCAAAAGTGACTCATAAATCTCAAAAAAGAGTTTGGCTTTCTCAGGTGTGAAACTTTTTACTCTTGTGGCTGACGTCGCTTGAGGCTTTCGAAAAGTTAGCTAAGAATTCCGTTTCAGGAATCCACGAACTCATTTCCATCCAGTTTGTCTTTCTCTTTCAGAAAAAAAGTGGGGAAGCTTATTATTATTTGCCAGTTTAAATGCCATTTTCTATATGTCTTTAAGAATAAGACCAAAGAACTGTTTTTCCATCAGCAAGCAGTATGCGAAGAGGGAATCTTCAATTTATTAGGTAAGACAGGCTTCCTCCCAAGTGTTGAATTAACTAACTTATCAACCTCTTCTTCACTTCTGTCTTTGTCTTTTAGTGTGGATTTTGGAACGTTCAATGTCTTTGATGCCTTTAATAATCCCATTTCCTTCTTCCTAACAGCAGATTTAGCCTTCCTCATATCATCTGAGTTCAATGCCTTTAATTTGTTTGGCGACATCTATAATGAATAAATATTGTTACTATTATGTTGAATATCACACAGTGCGATATTACGAACATTTCTGGTCTGCGTTATTAGGCACACTGAGGAAAACAATGTGGCAGCGTGGGGAATGGAAAGAAATTATTCTATGTGAAAACCAAATACATCATAATAAAACATGAATTATAATGAGTACTAAATGCATTTTTCTAATACCTTTCTTGAATAAATAATTGCTTCAATCAAACCTCTCTGAAATATCACAACTCTCACAAATCTTATTAACTCAAATAACGTCCGAAATTATAAACACTCAAAGATCAACTAAACTTGGTGAGGTTCATACATTATTAGCTACAAGTTTCATTCCATACGGCAAGATAGCAGGCCCTGCCAGTCTTAAAATTATTATTACTAAGGTTTAAAGGCCCATCGACACATTGAGGTCATTAGGGCCTTGAACGATATTAAAAACATAGATCGAGTAGTGACGAGAGGCACAGGTCGGGAAGATGACTTTGAGACGTTAGACTGCGCAATGGCAGTTGGGACAATTTATATTTTGGCTTACAATCTGACTATATGACGTCTGAAATACCGGAGCTTGACTGGATAAGTATTCTTTGCGTGCCTGGGCATCTGAAATCTTCTTTTCAGTTTGAATCTCCAGGACTTTTTTCTCCGCTTTCCATTTTGGACAGGCCCGAAACCAGGCAGAATGCGGAACCTTGCAGTTCACGCAGAGCTTAGGAGACTCACACGGTGTATCGTGAGCCTCCTTACCGCAATCTGCACAGGTTGACTTACCACGGCATCGCAACTTCGTATGACCAAACTCCTGGCACTGAAAGCAGCGCTGTTGGTTGGAGACATACGGCCGGACCCTAAGCACGTGGAAACCTGCTGGACCTCCTTTGGAAGGGTAGGAGTCGCAAATGTAAGGATATAGGTATCCTTCTTTTCTTGACCATTCTTTTTTGTCACTACCCTATAAACTTCGGTAACATGTTGAGGTGCAAGCTCATCACATATCTCCTCAATGCTCACACAGTCGAGGCCATAGCAAGTGACCACTCCCTTGCAAACATTGAGGAACCTGTGTGGCTCCATTTTTACCTGTAAATTGGCTGAATTTCTCAACGGTATCTCAGTTATTCGCATTACGTTTACCGTCTGGACGTCATTTATGGTCTGGATCATTACAGTACCATCTCGCAGCTTTCTAATAGAGACCTCGGAATTTGCAGCACCATTTATCACTCTTTCGAGGATAAATGGGCTGGCACTTTTCAGGGTATCACCGTCGTCTACTCTAGACATTACCAGAAAGTGGGGCTGGGTCCTCACCACTTCCTGGTTTTCTATTATTACAGGGCTGGACAACCTTAGCCGTTTCCGCCCTGCGAGGGGCCGGGCAGTGAGGTGCCAACAAGATTTGTCAGTACGATGCCAGCGGTGACAAGGTTATTGGCCATGCCGTGTTTGTGGACAACCTACACAGTACTCGGATCGTAGTTCAAGGATGATCCAAGTTGGTACTACCACATATGGCCCTGTTAACTGTATTGACGAGAGGCCCCATACGACGCTAGACATGACAACCTTCGCATAGGGCATCGCCGAGAGAGAGGTCGTCGCAGCAAGTGAGGTGTAGGAAAGTGACAATTTTACGTCCGGGCCCTATTGAACGTAACTGGTATTTTCTCAAAGTAGGGTACCCGGCTATGGTCATCCTTAACACCCTTATACTAAGATATTACAACCGGCGCACTTTCACTAAGGAGTTCAAAGCAGTGGTATCCAATAATCGTCCAAGGAAAGCCGTGTTAGATGCCAAGGTCGTCAACGGAGGGGCCAAAAGTCTCTGTGCAGGACTGAACGGTAGGGAACGGGAAGAAAGAGATAAAGAGAGAGAAAGCGAAGAGAGAGAAATGAGGTGAAATGAAAGATTTAGGATAGGTTTTCCTACCCGAGGTACGTCCTGCACAGAAGCCTCCCTTTTTAGTCGCCTCTTACAACAAGCAGGAATTATTGCGGGACTATTCTAAACCCTGTCCCGCAGGGGGGCTAATTTAAATAGTTTATAGAAATGATGGACAAAGAAATGGTAAATTAAAATAACATAGCTACACTCAAAACGATAGTTTGAGTAGTGGTAAAATATTTACAGCGGATAACAATTTTTCATAAATGCCACAATTTAGGGTTCCAGGCCTATTCTTAATTTTGGCCAATGTGTTTAGCTAGATACCATAACATTTACAGTTCTCCCTAAATCTTAGTGGTTTTTGTTTCATTTGGAAATACTGACCTCTGCTGTACCTGCTGCTTTTGCTGCAACTACCACACATAATGATTTCATGCCACAATAACATGAGGGGGGGTTGGACTTGTTAGAGCAAAGCTATTTCAGATGTCTTCTATACAACCGTTAGAGACTTACAATGTTACTGCATCTACAAATGCCGCAGGTAGCTTATAAGATGCTATCATAATACAAACACATATAGAGGATAGCCGCGGAAGCTCTGGGATAAGTCAAAATTCTCACTCAAAGGTAGGCATTAACATAGACTTAGAAGAGAGTAGTGATGATGAAATATTTGATGACAGTGACAATGATCCGGCCTGAGATAGTACTGATAGTTCTAGTGAACATCATTGAAAAAGAATGTCTTTAAAGAAAATTAAAATAAAGAAGAATAAGGAGATAAGTAATCAGATAGTTTCTTTAAAATCAGAAAATAAGGTAAATAGGCAGATAGAGCTATAATCAAAAGAAACAATAGTTGAAGACGGCGGATCTGTAAATAATTAAGTTATGGAGGAAAAAAGTTAGCAACCTCCATTTTGTCTGCTTAATATAAAAAACTTAATACAGGGAAAGCCTATATTAATGTATCAGGAAAAGAAGTGGCTAAAAAACAGTCAAAGCCCCCCCCCCCTGTTCAGAAAAGGGCCGTTTGAAATGTGGCGCTAATATTCCCAGATAGTGAACGCCAAGTACTCTTGGATAATTACGATGCACTAGGTGACATAACCAGACACCGAGACTTCTAACAAAATATATAACACAAATTACACCAATCGTTCAACAAACTATGCATATTACTTTGAAATAAATGGTATCAGGACAAGGGTTTGTAAAGCATTCTTTTTAAGAACACTCAGTATAAGTGACAAGAACAGCGATGAAGAAAATTAAACAGGAAGTTGTGGGGGAAGATCTTATAGGCAAACATGGACACCAGAAAACTACTGACAGTGAAGTTATTAATGGAATACGTGAACACAGACTATTCCAAGAATTCAATCACACTGTTTGAGAGCATAAACTACTCGCCAGTACATCGATGGTAGTCTTAATATTGCCACACTCTACAGATTGTATAAGGAAAAATGCATAACAGACAAAAAGTATTTTGCAAAGCTACCTATATACACAAGGGTATTTAATACCAAATACAATATTGGTCTATTTACTCCTAAGAAAGATGTAGTTTATGTGAAAAATTCAAAAACTCCAGTCATAATGAGAAAATGTATATTCAAGAACATTATCACACACATCAAAAGCAGAAAGAACTCTCTAGGCTGGAAAAGCAAAAAGCTGTTGAAGAATGTAAGAGTAATTCAAAAACACTAGTCGCAGTATAAGACTTACAAGCAGTACTTCCAAAACCACTTGGTAATATATTCCTTTTATTATAAAATCACGCTTGGGACATACAATTTCACTATTTATAACATTGGAGACAAAGCTGGGACTTGCTTTGTTTGACATAAAGCTGTTGCTCACAGAGCATCTAATGAAATCGGAAGCTTTGTTTTTCATTCCAACAATTGTTGTGGCCAGAATAAGAACAAATATGTCTGTGCAATGTGCAATGTATGCAATTAATGTATTGAACCTTAACACAATTACTCATAAATATATTATTACTGGATATACCCAAAATAAAGGGGACAACATGCACTCCACATTTTAAAAATAAAAGCAAAGAATGCCTAAAAGCAGCCCAGTTTTTGTTCCTGCACAATGGGTTCCTATAATTGGATTATCAAGCCGAGCCATATGTAGTCATTCAAGTGCAAACAAATTATGTTTTTGACTTAAAAAAGTTAAGTGTTAATATAGGTAAAAACTTCACATTGAATACTAACAGAGAAAAGTCAATTGGAAAATTATTAATGTTTTCAGGTTTGTAAAGAAGTTTCCAGGTTTGTAAAGAAGTTTCCAGAGACAATTTTCTACAAGGTAGATTATAATAACAAACTTCAAGGAAATAATGGTAATAGAGAAGAACCGCGGGAAAATGAAGGCAACAAATGAAATAGACGCAGAGCCAGTATTTTCCACTCCACCTCCAATATCAACAAAGAAAAAGGCTGACCTCTCGTTGTGTAAAGACCTAGCAATCCCTAAGGAATTCCATAGGTTCTATTCTGAATTACCAGCAACTGCAAGTACTAAATCATTGATTAGGAGTTCCAATAGTGTAGAAAGTGAATGAAATTATCTGCAAAGTGGAATGTTAATCAAATACTTTTTTAAAGCATAAACTTAATTTTTTATGACAAACACAAAATACTACAGTTTGTAAAAATAAATTTCAAAACGGAAAATTGAATTCAATTTTTCAGTATTTCCTGCTCTTTTTGATTTTTGCTTCTTGGCATTGTTCTTTGTTATTGTATCTTTCTTGCCTGGACACAGGCGTGTACATTCGTCTCTCGACAAGAAAGTTTATATGTCTTTGGTAACTTTTTTCCTTTCTTTCGTTGGGTTTTCTTGAGTACGTAAATGTCAGAGGATTGTTACGCATTACAATCGGCAATGATCGGCATTTCAAGAAAGTATTACTCTGACTAATGCATCTGTATTTTCGAATGACCTTGTCAGACACAGCTTGGAAAAATAGTTGCTTCGTTGTAAAACCTTTTGCGTTCCTGTAGTTCAGTGCAAGTTGTGTCTTGAGAACTTATCCAAAAAGCCATTTCTTCCTGATGTTTGCATCCACTCGCCTCCCCCGTAGAGCTATCGTCACTTTAGATCCTGGTGTATTTTCGGCCAAGGGTAGTTGGGTATTACGAAGCAAATGGTAAAATTTTTGCTTAAGTAAAACTTGAAAAGCGCTATCAGCATAACTCCAAAGAAACGTCCATACATTGAAATATTTGAACTGTTTAACCGACACCGAGCTATAGTTGCGGTGTTGTCATATCTCTCAGGTTTGGGGTGAAAGAGTGAAGGGGGAGCGAAATTACCTGTTGTTTACATTGTTCAAGTTTCTTGGAAGGGAAAGGGGATAGCAAGACTAGGGTACGACTTATATCAAAGACCACTCACTTTGCAGAAATCGGCTACGTTATATTTAGATTGAGCTCAAATAATCACAAATATGATTATTTTTATATTTCTTACCTAGTGGGAGAAAATATTTTTCATTCGACCTTCTCGTATTAGAATGGATTGCTGGTGGCGAGATTGGGGTTCAAACACCAGTAGAGTATACTGAGGGTGTTTTTATCTTATAATGGTTCCAAACACACTATTTTTATTTATGTATTTTTAACATCGCATCTTAGTACCCGTTTGGGCTATAAGCTTATGTACTAATTACTCTAATGTGTTAGGAATCAGGAAGGTTAAATTAAGAGGAGGTGGAATGACTCCAGATTCTCCGAAGTAAGACGTCGATGAAAAGGCATAGGTCTCTTCGACGATCAGAAATAGTCAACCGACACTCCTCGTTCCACCAGGGAACAGAACGTTGACACGGATTTAGCAAGGATTTGGGGTTGGAAGCCTTCGCCGCCGCGATGAACGTCGAAGTAAAATGCCCAGCCTTAACATCGACGTTAGAAGAATGGGATTCATCAAATACCACGAGCTCGCGGAATTTATCCCAGTCAGTAAGTTTGATAACCCACTGGGGTGGCCATGTTGTACTGTGAGGATCTTAAAGTGGTGAAAGCAGAATGGGGAAATGATCGCTGCCACATTGGTCCGAATGAACCTCCTACAGGAAGTGAGCAGCGATCCCGGGGCTACATAAAGTTAGGTCGATGGCAGAGGATACATCATTAAAGGTGGAGAAGTGTGTCTGGGTCCCGGTGTTCATTAACACCAGGTTTCCCGATACAAGAATATCCCCTACAATCTTCCTACGGGCGTCTGTAAAATTAGACCCCTACACCAGGTTATGCGCGCTAAAATCCCCCATGATGATATAGCTGGCGGGAAGTTGTATAACGAGGGCTTCTAGGCTCTTCTTTGAAACACGTTCAGCTGGTGGGAGGTAGATGCAGCAAACTGTAACTTCCATAGCAAGGGATATTCGGACAACAATTACTTGGAAATCAGACACGATATTAATATATTTATGATATATATTACTTCGTGCGAGTATAGCAACACCTCCGCTAGCCCGATCAAAGAATGGCTTGTCGGTACGATATACATCGTACCCACGAAGCCTCGGGCTATTAGTTGGGTGGAAGTGAGTCTCCTGCAAACACAAAATGGGGGGATGCAGGGAAAATTATTTGTTTAATTTCGTTAACACGAGCATAAAAACCCCTACAATTCGATTGTAGTAACGACATTATGTATAAATATAAATTTATTCATCCACGCAATTCATAGCACCGCTATCTCTTAACAATAAAAATTGGTTAAGGACCTTTTTAGGTCCTCTTGCCTTGCCAAGTCTCTCCTGGACCTCTTGTTTCAAGAGAGGCTTTTGTTTTTCCAGAAGAGACTTGGGCGTTGATTCTGTTCGTGAAGGCTTTATTACAGCCTTCGACGCTTTTTTTTTGTACTAATGTCGGCGATACCTCGCTGGGCCTTCCTCGAGGCACCAGCAGGATTCGCCTTTGTGGCCTCACCTATT
>CABFWB010007626.1:0-23461 GCA_902151455.1 Timema bartmani
GATATAGAAGTCAAGATAATTATTGATAGTATTGTTTATTTAATATTCAATAGTGTATTTCCAGACCGGGTGAATGTTATTTAGAATGGGGATGAAATCTTGACGTGTTGAATTTGGAATGTGTTCATATATGATAAATATATCTTTTACATAATTGCAATAATATTGTTTATTAATATGATCTTTTAATTGGGTGATTATTTTGTTGTCATTTTTTTTTGCATAAATATTTCTGACATGAGACTCATGAGGAGTGAGTCCATGGCTAGGCCATTGTTTTGAGAGAAGAATTTATTATTAAATTGAAATTAGATTTGATCTGAAACAGAGTGAAGTATTGAAGTAATCTGTTTGATAGATTCAGGAGAAGCATTGTTATCAACTAAAATAAGTTTAGCGACATTGATGGTTTAACTAACAGGAACATTGGTGTAAGGATTAGAAATATCAAGAGATAGAAATTTAAATTGCCCATTTAGAGAAATTTAATTTATCCGTTAAAACGTATGAGCTTTTGACATTGTAAGAATATGGAAGTTGGAGGCTATGTTGAAAAATGTTGGCAGTGTTTTAGGCTGGAACACTTTGGTAATTTAGTAGTGGTCTGATAGGAATATAAGATTTATAAATTTTTGGTAAGGAGTAAAATTGGGTGCTTTAGGATTCATATTGATGAATTTGTAGATATCATGTAGCATTAGCTACAAAACAAAGTTGAAAGAAGAATAGGTAGAACGATCAACTTACCTCAATGCACCATCAAAACACCACAGGATGGTTCCACAATATTACAACACACCTTAACGAGGCCGCAGCGTGCGAGTAACTAACTGAGATGACCTGAGTTCGAGTGATGATCGCTAGGAAGTGTGCCGTAGTAGCGATTGGGAAAGGAGGTTGTTCTGGGGATGTATACTAGTCCAAAGAATAGTGTTCCAGAAAGATTGAGATCTAGCTCGGTGCTTCACAAACATGTGTTTTCCTTCCAACCTTGTTCCTTGCCCTCCCCTTCTCTGGGTCTAATCATATATAATGCATGTATGTTGCCATTACCGGTACTCTTGGAAATGACTCTTTGTAGAGAAGGAGGTAGCGTTGGCTGCACGTTGTTGAAAAATATAAGGCAAAATTAATGTTTCAGCTTAAATGATTTTTTATGTAACAAATTCTCTTTTGGCTAATCAATTTTTTTAAATTTATAAAATACTATGATATTAGAATTGAGTTTAAATTTGAAATTTGATCTTTTTTGATTTGATAATATTTCCAAAGACTAGAGTAAATCATGAACTCGGAGATCATTGCTGGAATCAAAAGATATCGCTTGTTTGATTTGCAGTATGAATTATTTTTGAGCTCATGGATAGATAGTAGAAATAATTTGAAAGTAATAAATATGTGATAATTAATTATTTTTCTTTGACTAGATATTGATATAAATTTTGATTAATATTGAACAAAATATTGCTGGTCCTAGCTTAATTACTGAAATATTGTGGGTTATGATTGTGAGTAATCTTGATGTGTTTTTTTTTTACAATATTCACGGAAAACTTTTAGGCTCTTTTGAAAATTGGGAAATTAAGATTGTGTTTAATATTAGAAATAAATGCCTTAATATATTTATATTTGGTTAATCATATAGACTACCAAGAAACGATTATTCTTATTATTATTGATACTAAGTAATACTAAATGTCAAGTAAGTAAAGGCATGTCAATAATTCTTGCTTTTGTTTGAATCTAAAAGAAGTTAAGCTTATTTAAGTTGGAATTGTTTAGTAGCATCTAATGTATCTATTGCTCTTAACATTAAATTTAGTCAAGAGGATTATTCCATTAACTTTGTAAATAGGGATTTGTTCTTTTGAAAGTGTAACAATGTTACAATATGTAAACAATAAGAGGTTGTTTCACTCACCACCCTGACCCCAGTTGACTTGTCTCAGCAAGACCACGCCTTTACAACACTTCCAAGCACTATCTAAAATCAAACTGAATCAAGGTCGTGAGTACCGAGAATGATACATGCGTGCGTTCACTGCACTCTAACGGCTGTGTTCGGAAGCTCGTGATCCAGACGTTTCCACACGCACCTGGAGAGGCGTAGTATTACCTGGCATGTTCTGGACGATAGCAACCTCTTACCTCTCTCTCCCTCCTATTGTTCCCGTGCCTTGAGAACACATGGTAGATTCAAAGGATATATTATGGTAGGATTCTGTGATATTACATGGACTTAGTATATTTGGGCTCCTAAAGCCATGGAAATATTTTAATTCTTTGCCAGGTTAGTTCAAACCGTATGTTCTATCTTTGCAATATGATCTCTTTGGGGGACGTTTTGGTTCCTGTGTTTTTACTTGAAGTTTCTGCTTATCTGCCTAATGGATGCTCTTTTACCATTTGGGACAGTTATTAACTGATAGCATCGGTCGTTGGTACTACTTATTTTAATATTTTGTAGGATTAATGTCATCTTGTTATTTATTGGGAGATTATTTAATATTGTTGATAATGTTTAAAGTTTACTGTTTGTTAGTTAAAGATGGGCCCTAAATTCGGCGAGATTGTACTATTAGCTTTAGTAATTAAATGTTTGAGCAAGCCGCTAGGTGGCGTCGTCATCAAAATTAAAGTTTGATGTTTTGAAGGATAATTTCAAATAGGGTCCTGTTCAGTTGGGAGGATGATTATTTAGTGAAGGCATATTATCTTTTCAACTAATTGAGAACTGCCAATAAGGGTAATTAAATAATTATTTTGTATTTATTAGATTGTATCCCTGATTAGTTATTAATGCCTAGGATCTTTGATTTGCCTCTAAATTACAATTATAACAGGACTAAGGATATCATACAGAGTTGTTATTTCATGTGTTTTATGGGCGAGAGTAGGAGTCTTGCAAGTATCAAATGTTGATTATCTGTAGTTATAACTAGTGCGAGTCAGTCCTGCCCTCTCTCATATTGACTTTTTGACTTTAATTACCTTCTATGGTTCATAATACCTGGGAGCTGTCTCACTCGTCTTAATGAGTTGTGTTTGTTTGTTAATTGGATAAAATAACTCTCTTGATACTTTCCCTGGATGTTATTTCTGAATGATGACAGGAAGGGGGGAGGGGGAGGGAGTTTATAAAAGATGATGTTAATTTTTTTTTGACTATATATATATATTTTTATTATATTATAAAGGAATCATGCACCTGATCAAATCATTTAAATTTGGATTGAACTAATAAATATTATTGAAGACTGAATTTTGAGTTAACTTTTAATATTTAACATTATTCCATATATATATATTTAACCCTTTAAATATTCAAACATACATCGATCGTATTTATTATAATATGTGCTTTTATACATTTTCCTACTTCTTCATATCCTTTTATTATAAATAAACTATTTAAATTTACCTCTGGTATTTCCTTTATGTTTGTGTAAATTTGTTCCACATTCTTCAAGCGCGCAAAAGTTTTTATTTTATATATATATATATATAATATATGTCACGAGGTTTCAGGATTATGGACACAGGGGACAGCTGATTTAGGACTATTTTCTGCAACCAGGTAAATCACTCAAATGACTCACTCTGATTGTTTAGTTTTTTTGTTTCTTTTTGGGCCTTCTGCATTTTGTGTGTGATAAAGGCGGTTATAATCATTAGGAGGAAAGATTAATGGAGCTTTGTTAAGTGAAGTCCTTATCATTTTTTGGTATTTGGAGGTAGGGTTGTTTCTGTTTATGTAACATATTCACATGATTGATTGAAGAGAACTATAGTGTTCATTTTATCTACATTGACATTGACATTTATGACGTCTATTTCGAATTTGTTGTTAGTTCCTTGAGGATTAGGTATTCTTTTTGGCTTTTTTTCAAACAAAGTTGTTTTGAATAATTTTCTGTATTTGGTTGGTTTTTGTATTTTATTGAACATAAAATATAGCTTTATCTTGATTTATATTTTTCTTAGATGTTGTAGTTTTAACGTGTTAAATGTTTTCTTAGTTTTGTATTATTATAAGTTCATACTTGTGTGAAATGAGGGAACATATTTATCCTACATGCCATGACAAGTTGCAATACCATCTTTTTTTATTAAAAAAAGTGAAAAAAAGTGTGATATCGCAAAATAATATGGAATACAACCGAACACTTTATCAAATTGCCTTAAAAAAAATAACATCAAGGAGAGTTGGAAAGTGGAAAATGGAGGAACAAGAAAACGTGTTAGAGGCTGTGACTATCCTGAAGTTGACGAGTGTGTTATAGGTGGTTCAAGAAATCGTACAACCTTAACATTCCTTTAAGTGACCCAGTAATGTGAGCCAAGGGAGAAGAATTAGCTTAAAATGGGAGTTGAAAATTTTAAGGCAAGTTCTGTTTGGTTTGCAGGGTTGAAGTACAGAAATGACATTTCTTTTTAAAATGTTTGTGGTGAGAGTGAAGCTCTAGATAGAGAAATGGCTAAGCATTGGTTCAGTGAATTGTCAAACGTTATCAAAGGCTATGAGCCAAAATATATTTTTAAGGTGGACAAGACCAGACTTTTTTCCAAGTGTTTGACAAGGAAAACATTTACATTTAAAGGCGAACAATGCAGTGGGGGTAAAAACAGCAAAGAAATAGTGATGGCTTTAGTGGATGGTTCTGAAAAATTAACCAAGTTAATTTTAGGGAAATCGGCAAAACCAAGGTGTTTCAAATCAGTACAAAATTTACAACTACAGTACAATGCCAACAAAACCAAGGTGTTTCAAATCAGTACAAAATTTACAACTACAGTAACGATGCCAACAAAAAAGCCTGGATGAAAAGTGAACTGTTACAAAGAACAGTACAAAGCAAACCGAAAAATTCTGCTCTTCATTGACACCTGCACGGTCCACAACAAAATACTTGGCTGAAATGCATTAAAATCGTCTACTTTCCACCAAATATGGACCAAGAAGTGAACCAAAACCTCAAACATTTCTACCCCCATCAAGTTGTTTTAAAAACTTTGGACATCTCGACAAATTTGGATGTTGCTCGCATGTTAAGTAAGGCATGTAAACAAATGAAAACTGCTTCCACAAGGCTGGTTTCAAACCTAAAACTACACAGGAAACTGAACAGCTTACAGTCCCAGAGAGGTGGGGGGAGTTAGCCGACTACTACTTAACACTGTCAGATGAGGAGATTAACAAACAAGAATCCTCTGGTGAAGAAGAAAACACAGATATCCAGCCAGAAGATTCAATATCATCTGTTGCTGAAACAATTAAAATGATGGAAAACCTGAGAAGATTCAATGAATCCCAACCAGATGTAAAAGACAATGTTTTTAATGCGATCAGTGAAATTGTAGATTTTGTTAGTTGTGTGCAGAGAAGAAAGCTGCAACAAATCAAAATCACTCATTTTTCCCCGTACCTAATGTAATTTAAGTGCAAAAACTGATAAAAGTCTGCATTTTTTGTAAGGTGAGTTCATTTTTACAATTTTTAATTTTGAGGTTTTTTTATTTATTGTATACAAACAGTTTAGATATCCATTGGGTAATTTGAATTTAGGATATTTCAAATTTTTTTTAGATATCCCTTGGACTTTGAATTAAAAAGATTCTACAGTAATAGAAAATACAAATAGTAACTATTTGTTTACATTTTTCCTTATAATCCATTCAGCATAACATTCATACACTTAGTCACGTGTTAAATTACTTGTCTAGGGCCTGGTTAAGCTCATCCTATAATTATAATTGGTTCTAAACCACCAATATGTAGTATTAGAGCAATAAAATAAATTTCACTTGAAAAATTGAAGAAAAAAAACTTTTTTTTTACAAAATTTTCTCGAATCCTCATATATCGAATATCCTTGAGGATATGAGGGTAGTTTTGATACATCATATTATTTAACAATATATCAAAATTGTGAGATATCTATAGCATTAATAGGCTTAAAAAGTGCTTGAGACAGCTGATGGGAAAATGTTGAATGTCTGATCCCGGTCTATAATTATTGCAAAAGTGTTTTATTTTCCTTGCTCATCTTCAAAAATAATGTTAAGCGTTTATTATTTACTTTCTATGTTCCTTGTTTTAATATTACTGTAAGAACTTGTGGAAAGAACTCCATTACATCAGTCCACAATCGAGCCATGCCGACCGTCATGTGGTTATCCCAATAAACTATCCAGCCGTTAATCTCTGTTTTCTATATTGGAGCTGCTACTTTTTCATTGAGGTAGCTGTAGCTCCTGATGAAGCTGAGTTGAGCCTGTTCCAGACTCAGTGCTTCACAGAGAATCTGGATATGTAGCCACTAGACGATACAGGCAGAATAATGACTTATTAATAATTCACAACAAATCCTTATGTAGAAATAAGCTTTGCTACAAATGTAATAATTACTGAGATGACTTCAACTTAGTAATTTAAGCCTATTATGCATGCATTGTCAAATTAAATTATTCTGAAATATTTAAGAAATCTAACCTTCAAATGACTAGGATCTCCTCGTCAATGGTAATTCAGTGACAACCACCAATGTGGGTCATTTACAATAACTACTGAAAAGTGACGCGAGTAAAGTGTCATGTAGGTTTCAATTTTTTAAGTTTAGTTAGTTCTGATAAAATAGTTAGAAATAGGATCTGATTACTATGCTAACTTTTATACTGATGATTGGAGGAGGATAGTTTTTGAATATATATCAAGGGCCAAGTAATCATCATTAAGTAGAATTATTTAAATGCAATAATGAGGAAAAAAGAATTTTAGCAAAGGTGAAATGTCTTGCTCGTGATGGATGCTCAGTTGGTGAAACATTAAGTGATTTTGCAATTAAGTACAAGATACTAGGTACTTTACCTAGAAAATTACATATCGTAAGGCAAGGTTTGTTTGCTATTCCAAAAGAACCAAAAACCATATTTTAATTAAATTGCTCGATTGATAGAAGAGGAGGCTAGTTTAACTTCAATAGAAGAACGTGAGCAAGCCCTTGCTACTCAAACGAAAAGTATGGCGATGTATAGCAATAATTCCAAAACCACTAATTTTAACAAAGCTAAAGTCAAGTGTTACAACTGTCATCGTAAAGGCAACTATGCTTGTGATCGTCGTGCACCAAAGAAGCCAAATTCAAAGAGTAGTTATGAAAATTAAAATGAGAAAAAGTCTACAAAGACTCAGAGTAATTTTTCAGTACTCAACACCTTTGAGAACATAGACTTTATCACAGATAGACAACATATGAAGGGGCACAAATAATATTGGTAGTTTGGTTGGTAGTGACGTTAGGCTGACTGTTAATGTAATAGGTACCAAACAAATTAAAAAGTTTATTCCTTCTGGTTGGTTCGATTCCATCATCGTGAATGTACTGATTGTTCCGAAACTTAAAAGGAACTTATTTTCTGAAGGTGTTCTCACCAAAAAAGGCATGAAAGTATTCAAAGGGGATAAAGCAATAGTTTATCATAATAATAAGTTAGTAGCAGAAGGTTTGAGGGGTTCCAACAACTTGTATTACATGTTTTTCAATAAAGTTCCCGCTTCTGAATCAAATTTTATTTCATCTGAAACCAACCTTAAACTTTGGCATAAACGCCTAGGCCAACTGAATTTGAGAACTATTAAAGAAATGGCATCTAAATGATAAACATCTGTTTTAAATCTATCAGGGAGTGAAGAATTCTTTTATGAGCCATGTACCAAACTCCTGTTTCCAAAGTCAGGTTGGTGAATGAGTGTTTAGCGGACCATCAATTGGATGTGCCATATGCTTTGTGTCATTCAAAGATGAATGTTCTGGTTACAAAGTTGTTTCTTTTCTGAAACACAAATCTGATACATTTCATGCTTTTAAGAACTATTTTAATATTGTCAAAAACAAATATTACATACTGACAATGGAGGTGAGTATGTAAATGAAGAATTCCATAGTTTTGCTTGTACTAATGGAAGAGAAATAGAAAGGACAGCCCCCAGAGATAAATTCACATTCAGAATGTGACATGAGGAGCATCATGGAGATGGCAAGGAGACTTCCTACGTACCTGTGGGCTGAAGCAGTGAATACTTGAGTTTACATCTTGAATAGGACAGGTACTTCACCGTATGAAGTATGGACAAATCAGAGTAGTCAGTTCTACAGCCTACAGGCTAACCCCAGATGTAAAACGTCATAAATTAGACCCAAAATCTAAGAACATGATACTAGTGGGTTATGATGGAAATTACACTAATTACAGGTTTCTAGACCTTAAACAAATTAGAGTGTCAAGAAATGTTCTTTTTTTTATCAAGAGTGAACAGGGGAATAATAAAGACATCTCCCCTCAAATTTTCAACTACTGAAAAATTGACTTGACTGGGAGGGAAGACCCCAGTGAAGAGGATAAGGAGATTGTTCGGATGAAGAAAAAGAACCCCCACTAATTCCTGAAACATATGAACAGAGCAACAGCGTAGACTACGATCTAGAAATTACATTTGCTTACCTAGAAGACTCTTTGTTGAAGCTATGGCTCTCCATACTGAGGAGGATGTACCATCTACTTTCCAAGAGGCTACAAGCTGCCCTGATGCGGTACATTGGAATGAAGCCATAAAAGAAGAGCTAGATGCGCCAGTGGGATATGATAACTAGACCTAAATATAGAAAAACTATAGTATGCAGATTGGTCTTTAAAGTAAAGCAATGGAGATTGAGGAATATCAAGCTTTGTGCTAAAGGCTATTCTCAAAATGAAGGAGTTGATTGCCATGAAACCTTCTCTCCTACTTTAAGATATGGCAAAATACGTGTACTGCTTGCAAAGTTGCACAACATGATTGGAAAATCATTCAATTTTACGTTAAAATGGTTTTTCTTCATGGTAAATTGGAGGAAGAAATATTAATGGTTTAATTGTTGAACCCTAAATGGTGTGTAAACCAAACAAGTCATTATATGGACTAAAGCAGAGTCCACGATGCTATAACCAGAGATTTGATGATTTTTTTAGAACATTGGATTCAAACAAATTAATGTTGACAGCTGTGTATGTAAAGGAGAATGTCATGAATAGGGATGTGAAATAAGTATTAATACTTTACTAATATCGAGATTTTCCTTTCGATACTAGTATTTTTTATTCGGTACTTTTTTCCGATACTTATGTACTGATATTAGTACTCACACTATGGTATCAGATCAGCATCGAAAGAAACAACTTTCTTGCTATCTTCACTAATGCTGGGACTAAAATAATGTTTACAAAGGTGGACTGTGGAGGAAGAATAAATAACACTATTTCTCAATTCTCATTAATTTCCGGAAACTCTAACATTCAATTTCTTTTAGCTCCTCATAACAGCTGTTCTTTCATCTTCATTTATCAATACAGCCGCCTGAGGGTGCAAGTGGCGACCAGTTTACTACCTCTTTCTTTATCAATGAGCACGCTCATCGCAAATTAAAAAAAAAAAGTTTATATGCGTTTTTTTAGCAGATGGAACAGGACAGGGTATCAATTCTTCTATTGTTTGTCAATAGTTAATAATATATCATAATAGAGTATATAAATGACGAATGTAGTTAAAAAATGGCACCTCCCAGAAGTGAGTGATTATGGAAGGTTTTTAAGAAGTTGGACAGCGAAAAAGCATATTGTAAAAAAAAAATTGATACTGATACTTACTGTTATCGATACTTTTACTTTGATACTAGTACGGTATCGATATTTTTCTTTCGATACTTTTAATGAGTACGGTATCGATATTTTTCTTTCGATACTTTTAATGAGTACGGTATTGATATTTTTCTTTCAATACTTTTAATGAGTACGGTATCGATATTTTTCTTTCGATACTTTTAATGAGTATGGTATTGATATTTTTCTTTCGATACTTTTAATGAGTACAGTATCGATACCACATCCCGTCATGGAGCGAATATTCTCCTTGCACTTTATGTAGAGGATTAACTTATTTTTAGTGAAGTCAAACAAGCTCTGAAGTTTGTACTAAAAAAATTAAAGAACAATTTTGAAATAACTACTCTTGAGATGAACAACGTCCTCAACGATTTTCTTCGTTTGTTGGAATGGAGATAATCATTCATCAGACAAATGATGTCAACAAAATGTTTAAGCGGTTCAAACTAGAGGATGCCAACATGGTGGCTACACCATCAGATTCGTCTATAAAGCAATGGGAAAATGAGTTAATCAGATCCAAGAATGATTGTTTTTAGAACTTGTTGACTTGTGTTTACAAAATGACATGCTGCCAAAGCAGCATTCTTTCCCCTTGACAGCACAATAAACATCTACAGAAAGCTACTTTATGCTAAAAGTAAACCTCTCATGACGCACCAGCATACCTGACTTGGGCCTTGCTCCCTGCCATCCCTTCACTGATTACATTCCTTTATGAAAAAATAGATTGCCTGAAAGTTAGTGACACACCATTTAAGTACTTTCTCCAATAATGACATAAAAATAATACCACAATAAAAAAAAACATGCAACATATGTAACTTTATATAATACCTTTGAAAATAGGTAGAATTCAATAAAGTATGCAAAAATATAATATTAAAACTTAAAATACAGTTCCAAACAACCTAATTCACCGATATCTCATTTTTCAAACATCTAGCTGGCAGGATTAAAATATATTACTAAATAAACATCCAAATTCTATTCATGATGTATCATGAAAAAAATATATATATAATAATGACTACACATTGGAAAATTTGTTATCTTAATTGTTGCTCTGCATTCAACTCCTTACTCAACAGAACTTGATAAGATACAATACAATACAATACAATACAATACAATACAATACTGGTCCATTAGTAGGTCTATTATTCCAGTCCTTTGTAAAAATGTTGTTGTTTAAAGTCTCTAATCGAAAAAATAACATTGCAAGGCCAATAGAACATAGTGACAAACTTGTGATTGGGATTAATGTGTAAGGAGAATTTATATTTCAACAAGTGCCAGAATTTCTCACCTCATTGTTGGTGAAACATTCTTGTTGTAATGGTTGTGTGTCAGGACATTACACAATGGGTGTCTGCTGTATAAAAAGTCACATTGCTTTTATTTACTGTAAGCTAAGCTAAACTAAGCTAAACTAAGCTACTAATAAAGCATTCATTTTAGATCTCACATCATACATTTATAGAGAGGTGAAACCATTTATTTTGATAAAACATAAAACTAAATAATTAAGAAACTGAAAATTTAAGTATCTTGGCCCCTAATAAAATATAAAAAATATGTTTGTATTAACTGATGATTTTAAAGTTGTTTAGGCTTATATGAAGAATATTTCAATGTCTAAAGGTTATGAAGACCTATTTATAAAACAAGTAATATTGAAAACTTAATATAGAAGGTTTAATTAAACATGATGTTAGGGTGATCCTAAAAATGTAATTATTGTGTCAATGGCAACATTGTCATACCTGCCTCGGTGGCGTAGTTAGCTAACACGCTAGTTTTGTTGTGAGCTAGACTGCCAAGGGCGGGGAGATTGATGTTCAAATTTCAGTCAGGTGAACTGGGGTGGTTTTCCCTAAATGGTTTTCCACTGGTTTACTTCCTCTATATTCACCCTTCCCAATTCCTAGCCCATTAGCGTAATTAGTACTTAAGCGTATAGCCCGAACAGGTAGTAAGACAGAGTGCTAACTAGTAGTGATAATATAATATACATTGTCATACTTGAATTAGTTGTTATTATTTCCATCCCATATCAATGTATGTATTACATTCTTTTATTAACACTAATGGTGACACTGTTGTTAGAGTCACTTCCTGTTTGTATTGTTCAATGTGTTGTCAGCCACAATGTGTTAATTCCTTTTATTTGTTTCTATCCACCTCTCATATACCTTCTTACAAATATAATACAATGCCTCAAAAAGCGAAAAGAGGTTTATTTAGATACACAGGAACATTAATACTGTAAAACTACTATTTAACTCCACAAACCTCTCTAATAATTGTAACAAGTTATGGATCAAGATAGCGTGAATTAAATAAATACAAATGGATTATGAAAAGTCTTTTGCAACATGACATGGCGATTGTCGGTTGGCAGATAGTGTGGTAGTGTCTTTATATTTTAAAAAACATTGTAAAAAATATGGATAAAACATATCTAAACACCAGTGCAAAGCTAGAAGTAATTGCAAATTGTAATGTGTGGAAATTCCAAAACAAAGTTAAACCACAAGCTATGGGCAATGGGAGTGAAAAAAAACTACAAATTATGCCGGCCGGATCTAAAAGGATGGGAAGGCTCAAAGAGTCATTGTAGCACATCTGAAGGAAAATATTAGTTAACATAACTAAAATGACACTTTTGTACGAAAATATTATAGTGAACATAATTAACACATCAGTCATGGAAATGTGGACAAAACTTATGTTGGTATATGATAGGCAGTTGAAAACCAGTTTGCAATTATAGGCCACTCCACTCCTAAATTGCAGTACAAGCATTTATTGACACTTCCATCTCGTTCTGACCCATTGGTTGCCCTGATTCTGCTGTCCTTTTTAAGACAAACGGAGTTTCCGTTTTGTAGATTAAAATTTTGCCTTGTTATTTCTATGGAATAAGGATTATATAGCATTCACTGGTGCATCTAATGAAAGCAATATAAGCTACAGAAAAAATTTTTAAACCCCTTATTTATTTAGAAAATATTAAAATTAACATTGTTTCTCAGTTTCACAAATTTAAATATAACACATCAGAGAGTCTTAAATGAGTGTATTTTAAATGAGGTTTAAAAAATTAAAATATAATATTCCTCTTGAAATATTTAAAGTAAAACCAGATTGTCTTGTTTAAAAACTCTTACTTTTGATCTTACATCTGGTATATTATGTGAAAGAAATTATAGGAATGGTTCAAATTTATTTTTGAAAAAAACTACCGGTCAATAGCACCTCCTAGTTTTGAAGTTGCAGAGTGGAGAACATGATTTTTACTCATCCCGAGCTTGAAGACCACAGCACTATTAGGCAGTTGTGACAGTGATAACTGAAGAGGTAATATTGAATACATGTAAAATGTTTAGTCAATTTTACATTAATTATGGAAACAAATATATTTTTCTGTCTATAGAGTTATTGAACTGATTTGTTGTAATTGCCGAGACAATTTTAAATATTTGAAAATATATTTTATGTGCAACAATTGATCATAAGTTACCAGAATATACTTTTGGGTTAAGAAACCAGTTACCCACAGTGGTGATCAATTGGTCTAAGATGTTACACTCTCACTAAACTTTGTCCCCGTTAGTAATCAGGTCAGGGTTCAAACCCTTGTCAAATACACTGGCATGAGTCCAACACCTTACCACAAAAGCTAGCGCATATTATAACTGTATTAGGGGTCTCGGGTTCCAATCCCAGATTTATTATTGGTAAATTGTTGAATGAGGGACTGAATGTTGTGTTTTTCTTAGTATTAGGTTAGGTAGTTTGTAAATCGTGTGTTGGTATAATTTGGAATACACTCAAATAAAACATTTTATCTGGAGTTGATTTTATCAAGTTGTTTTTTATCCATATTTTGGTGATTTGATCGTAATTGTTATCAAACATAAAATTAAGGTTATAAATGACTTATTAAATTATAATCAATTTATTAAGGTATATATAAGTTAGGTACTTGTTTAAGAAAGTGCACACACATTCAAACAATTTGTTTTAACTGACTTGTGACATCTTTAGTTTGACATACTTTCCAACCTACTCATTACAGGTGATTTTGTGCGGTGTATATTTAAATATAGTTTAATATAATAATAATAATAATAATAATAATAATAATAATAATAATAATAATAATAATAATAATAATAATAATAATAATAAAACACAATAGTACACAATTATTGGAACAAGCCAAACTTCAAATATATTGCCATATAGTGTATACATTTTGTATAATTTGATAAGTTTCTTATATAAAATCTATCTCAAGCGGATAAGACCTGGCAACTGCATTCTCCATTAGACGTGCACTGCAATTTAAGAGTGGAACGGTCTATAGAACAGCAAAAATTATTTTCAATGAAGTACGAAGAAGACACTTTAACTTTTTTCGCAATGCTCGAAGAACTACAAGGAAAAGTAGCTCAAATGGAGGAAAACATTTGTGACAAAGTGATATTCCCGAAGGTGTTGCAGCCTGGGAATCAGTACAACAACTGCAGGAACTTTAGCAGTGCTGGCGAGAGAGTTACTCAAATGTGGTAAAACAGGTGAGACTGTCGATCATCAAACGGCCCTGCCTATTTTATAAGGTCAGTCATCACATTTATGAGTGCAACATTCATGCTACATAAAGGAACAATTTGCAACATAGGTCTACATGGAACCATTCAGTATTAAAAAGACTGTGATATGTTATGGAAATTAATTGGACGCGTTGGGTTATCGAACTGTAGAGCTAAATGGATGTAATAATGAGAAATGGATTAAAAAAAGCAGTGTATTGCTCTAAGCTCAGTTGTCGTTGAAGCCTGTTGGCTGAGAAAGCTAATAATTGTAATTTTTAATTGTTCAGCATTAAGATCACATTGCAAATCATGTCAACAATCAAGCAGCATTCAAACTAGTATCCAATACTGAAAACAACACATGAATAAAACATTTGATATTAAGTTTAATTTTATCAGGCAAAAGATAGAAGAAGGTACATTATAATTTTGAAATAGATATAATCTAAGACCAAATGGCTGAAATTTTTACCAAACCATTGGCAAAGGATGAGTTTGTTACTTTTAGAAACATGCTGTGTGTTATGTAGGAAATATAGAAAAACATGTATGTGTATTCCTAGCTATAGTAAAAAAACAGAGGGTGGGGGTATTTAAAACTATGTTGGAAGTTATAACCAAAAGACTGGTTAAATTAATACTTAGTATAACTTGTAGAGAACAAGGTATCATAAGAGTGGAAAAAGGGAGTTATAATACCTATTTTTAAGAAAGGAGACAGGAAGAGGTGTACAAATTATAGGGAGACAACGCTCATGTGCCACTGTACAAAAATATATCAGAAGATACTGGAAAAGATAAAACAAAATAAAATGAAAGGAGCGTGGAGAGAAGAACAGCACGGATTTAGGTCTACAAAGGACACTCTTTGCCATTCGACCTGATGGGAAGAAGGTATGAATATGGGAAAGACTTGGAGTAATGGTATTTATGCAAGTGGAGAAAGAAGGCATATGATAGCGTGGATAGAAATAAAGTTTGGAAAGAGATGGAGGAGGCAGAAGTGGAAATGATAGTGAGAGGCCAGAGTGGTTCCAAATAAAGACTGGAGTGAAGGAAGGGAGTGTCCTCTCACCATTACTATTTGTAATGGAAATGGTCATGAACAAAGTGGCAGGAAAGAATGAAAGCCATTATGTTTGCTAATGACATGATGGTATGAGGAGAGTAGGAAGAGGAAGATTACAGGAATGGAATGAGGAAGTGAAAGATTGTGGAATGAAATCTAGCATGGAAAAGTGTGACGTGATTGTAATGACAAGGAAGAGGGTAAGATTTAATAAAGCTATAAGGTTGGTTTGAGTAGAGCTGAGAAAAGTAGAGAACGTAATATATATTGGAAGTGTGATTGAGGTGAAAAGTGGAAGTAGAGAGGATATAATGAGAAGAGGACATTAGGGAGAGTTGCTCTATAGGTGTGTAAGAGACCCTTGAAGTGTTGTACAGGGCGTACTTTGTACCCATTGTCACATATTATACAGCAGAAACATGGATAGTGAATGTAAGAAAGACGAGGAAAGTGGAGGCCATGGTAATGAAGTTTGTGAGGAGCAAGTTAGCTATCAAGAGGTGAGACAAGATTAAGAATGAAGTTATTCGGGAAAGATTGGGAGTACAGGGTGTACATGAGATAGTAGAGAAAGCAAAAATGAGATGGTATGGACATGTAATGAGGTTGTAAAAAGAAAGGTTGCCAAATAAAATACAGGAAATGGAAGTATAAAGGAAAAAGACCGGAAGGAAGGCCAAGAAAGAGATGGGAGGAGTAGATAACAGAAAGTGTATAGTTGAGAGGAGAAGAATGAAAGAAATTAAAGGAGGAGGAATGGTGGAAGGTTAGAGGAAGTTGGAGGCATTTTACTAAACTGACACAGCCAGAAGCTGGAAACAGTTGATGATGATGTCAAAAATTAACTTGTTGAGGGGTCATGTGTAAATGACAACATAGTCATATTTGAATTGATTGTTATTATTAGTTGCTAATGTTTCTGTCCCATATCCATGTATATATTACATTATTTTATGAACAATAGTGGAAACACTGTCGGTTGCTTCACTTCCTCTTTGTAACGTTCAGTGTCCTTATAGTAGTATTGTTGTCAGTCTAACAATTTTCTATTAAATATACAAGAATATTTATACTGAAAAACTATTATCGTTATTTAATTCCATGAACCTCTCTAATAATAACTGCAACTAATGTAAATCTAAATTAATATAGAATAAATATGATTAGAAACATATTTTATCAATAATTACTGATTAGGCATCACAGATTTTTATTTGTTTCATTGATTGGTTAAACACAAGGTTAGTAATGATTGTATAATAGTGTGTGAAAAACCAATTTTGTAGAGAAAAAAAAACCCACCTAGAGAACATTATATGGGACTTTTCTCAACAAGTGATTTATTAAATATCAATTTCCTTCTCCTGCTCTATTAGATTAGCTATACATGCACTCTTGTACTTTATAAATTACTGGGTTCACCACTCTAACTAAATGAACAACGCTCAACTCAGCATCCAAACAACCCAATCAAATGGATACTCACTATTTGTTGCGATTGCGAGCGAATCTTCTCACCAGTGGCTTCCTGCATTTGTGAGTCATAGTCTTGAACCTTGGTCATGTACTTGAGTGCTGACTTAGAGGATTCCTGTAGCCTCTTCTGGAGGAGAAGAACCCGCTCTGATGCCTCATGCTCCAACAATTCCACAGTGTGGACCAGCATAGCGTTTTGCATTGTCAGATCCTGAACCCAGGACTCCAGAGTGGTCATTTTCAGCTGCACATGGGAACATATAAATTGTTCATTTAATTAAACAATTTTGTGCTCAACTATGTTTCCATAGTAAGATGCTTGTGAAAACAATGCTGTGTGAATGTTGATGAAATTTAATGTTTTATTTATTTTAACAAAAATTTCAACATAGAGCTAACATAAAATTAAATTCACTAAAAAAGTCTACATATGAAACAAATTATTCATGAATTTATGAGAGTTAATATATTTATTCAATGGTAGTCTTTCAGACACAATAGTTGTGAGAAAAATATTTTTTGTTCCAAATATAAACAATGACTATTTTTAACATTAAAAAACTATGTTATTACCTTTACTGTGTGGAATGCTTTAGGTTTAAATATACAGAGTGTATTTTAATTAGAGTCAAATATACTACAGGTGTATTCCCACCCATGAAATATTAATAAAAGTTCATATGAACATGGGTCTAGAAATACTTAGTTTCTGGAATAGGAGAAATTGTATTGTTCAATTAATAAGAAATCTAACAGAAGTACAGTAATGCAACTAAACAAGACTAAGTTTAAAAGAAACAGAGAAACACAAGATGACAAGCAACTCAGTTGATTATACCTGGGGTGTTATGTACTTGTTTACATACATTTAACATACGATCTCTTAAAACGTCAACATAGGCCACAAGAGTTGTGTAAATAATAGACTTTAAATGTCCCCAGAGTTAAGAAAATCCATCAGGTTCAAATTTGGTGACTAAACCGATCATTCAATGGATCCCCCACGATCAATCTATCTTTAAGGAAAACATTTAATGATTCTAAAACTTAATGTTTCTAGCGCCATGTTTATGTGAGCTTTTCTTAATGTTTGACTGATTGGAATACACCCCTAGAATATTTTACACCAATTACAATACATCCTGTATATATTAACTACAATAATGTTGGTATTACTTAGCTCTAAATTAAGTTAAATGCACATAACTTAAGGTAAATTGTTTTGTGTAGAATAAATTTAATTTAATTTTAATTAAAAAACATTGCAAGCTTAATAAGCCAGCTATCAGCAAAAAGTAAAATATATACTGTTCGAAGCTAAGTAAATGTATAAGGCCTACCTACCTAAAATAATGTATGTGTAGGGCCTACTCCTGTTGTACAGATTATGTGATTTGTGTGTTTTAAAACCAATCTGTTAATGTCTAACTATGGTGGTGAATTTGTGAGTACCACAATTTTAAATAAAATATGTTTTGGCTAGAATGTAATATCCACAATATTAATTATTTTAAACAGTGTGGTGTCAGTGCCAATTCAATAACTTCATTTATTTTACTTTATTATTATTATTATTTAGCACCGCGTCTTACTACCCGTTCGGGTTATACGCTTAAGTACTAATTACGCTAATGTATTAGGAATTGGGAGGGTTGAATTTGGAGGAAGTGAACCCGCATTTGCGTGAAGGGAGGGTGGAAAACCATTTAGAAAACCCTCCTCCCCCCCAGTTCACCCGACCGAGATTCGAACCTTGGCGGCCGAGCTCAACACAACTAGCGCGTTAGCCAACTACGCCATCGAGGCGGGTATTTTTACTTTATTAAAGTGTTGGCCAACAATTTCAAGTCTGATCCAAAATCAACTAACACTAATAAAACTGATCTTAAAATGAATCAACACTTTTTTAAATAAATAATAAAGTACCACTGGATTAATGAGATTACATTTAGTGGAAATTTATACCAGTAAATCAGAGCTTATTTGAATAGAGGATAGTAAAAAACAAAAAAAAAGTTTACAAATGTTTTAAGTAAATACAGTATACCTATGTCTAACCATCAAATTAAAGTTTTTGTTGATATAGGTAAGGCACTATTCCTTAAATTGTTTACATTGGCCATGGCTGAGCTTGTAGAAAATACTTTACATCTATTACTGTTTCCAGACTTTGGTCTGGGTCAGTTTTTTATTCAAGCCAAATATTTTCCCACTATTCCATTGTGCCCTGTTTGTACTCATATGTGCCCGAAAATGAACATTTGTGCTCTAAAATTAGGCATTCTATAGCACATTAAATGTGGCGGACTAACTTGAGCTTTCCCTATACCGTAAGCTTTAGAAAACCTGAGTTCAAGCTGGACCACCACATTTTGAAAAAATCAATGCAACAAAATTTTGTGTGCAACATTCGTTTGTGCTCTTATGTGCCAAACATGAACATTTGTGCACTCAAATTAGACCTTCAAGAGAACATTTAATGTGACTAGCCCACCATTTTAAATGTTCTCTTAAAAATATATAATTTTAGAGCACAAATGTTCATGTTCGGGCACATATGAGCACAAATAGAGCACAAACAATTGAATTAAAAAAGTCGGCAATGTGGCGGACCAACTAGAGTTACATATTATAGACTTGACTCGCCACGCAATTCCGATTGAAGAATGCATCAAACGATTTGAACGGCAATATGCTTTGCTACATCCACAATGCTTCTACCTACCTGTCAGACCTAATGAAAATGTAAACAACGTTTAAAATCACCACTAATTTTTGATTGTGTGGAATGTTTTTCCATTGTATTATGAAAATTAAAGCATGCAAATAATCAATTTGCTACTATTGGTGATAATAAATTAAAGGCACTCACTTTGGTGGCTGCATGATCTAAGGCGTCACTCATGTAATAGACTCAATTGCAGATATCGGGAAATCAGGGTTCGATCCCAGTCAGGACTTGGGTGTACTGAGGATGGGTTTTCCTAAATGGTTTTTCACTCTCCCTGTATGCAAATGCATGCACACTTCCTCTAAATTCAACCTTCCTAATCTCTAACACATGATTAATTAGTACAAAGACATATAACCCAAGTGGGTTTAAGACGTGATTCTAAAAAAAAATGAAAAGCATAGATTGATTTGTCACCTTTTTGAAATAATCAACTTATTAATATTAGGCCCTATAAGCGTGTCAGCTTTAGCAAAGCGTTTAGTTTAAAACAGTGGGCAGTATTAAGGCCCTGACACAGACTCTGTATCCGTACGTCCGTAGTCCGTACTTCGTGCTCCTGGTCCATAAGAAATTCTACTCACAATTACAGAATCAATATCCGTAATCACGTGACCTTTTGAACCAACGAGATAGTAAGAGACTTCATCCAATCAAAAACTTTGAAAGAAAATAGTCTAAGGCACGGAGTGCGCGTCAAGCAATCAGCTGATCAAAAAAACCAAAAACAACTTTGTTGAGAAAACTTCCAGTATTTATACTAAAATGTAGGTTAAGTACAATCACAAGAAATATATTTATAACTTGATTTTAACCATCAAACTTAAAATAATGTTTGCAATAGCCTGAAAATGCAAAACAGATGTAGGCCTACTAATATTTTGGATGAAAACAAAACAAGCACTTTTAATATATTTTTTTATTAAGCACTGCATCATAATACAAATACTAATTACGCTAATGGATTAGGAATTGGGAAGGTTTAATTTAGAGGAAGTTAACCCGCATTTGCGTGGGGGGAGGGTGGAAAACAATTTAGGAAAACCACCCCCAGTTCACCCAACCGAGATTCGAGCCTCGATCTCCCCATCCTCGGCAGTCAAGCTCAACACAAAACTAGTGTGTTAATTAACTACACCACTGAGGCGGGTATTTGACAAGATGCTTCTAATTGCTAAAAAAGCAGAATTATTTAAAAAAAACTTTGGGCTTTGCCTGACATATTAGATAGCCCCTATGAGTGGTGCTGCCCATTACGGCTATCACAAACTTGCACGTCCTATTTAAAGATTAACTACATGTGCCAATGTACACTAGGGAAAGAATGTCACCCAATCTGGGTATAGTGGTTTAGATTACACTCGTGCAAACATGTTCCTAGTTCAGGTGGATTTTCTAAGTGCCTAAAAAAAAATTTACTAAGCACAGTAAAATATATGGATAATTTATGAATGTAGAGCCTGAAGATGGGAAAATCGTTGTTCGAATTCAGTCGGGTGTGATGAGGGTGGGTTTTCCACTCTCACTGCACACAAACACAGGTACACTTCTTCAGAATTCAACCTTCCTGATCCCTTCCTCTGAATTCAACCTTCTTGATCCCTTCCTCTGAATTCAACCTTTCTGATTTCTAACCCGTTAATAATTAGTATACAAGCCTATCACCTGAATAGGCAGTAAGACGTGGTGCTAAGAAAAAAAAGAATGGTTTGTATTATACAAGTGCAAACAAGTCCCTAGTTCAGGTGGATTTTCTATAAGTGCCTAAAAAGGACTGGGCTTAAAAAAACATATGGACAGATAACAATTTATATTAAATATCCTATTTTTTTCTAGTGTCCACGATTAAATCCAATATAAACACAAAACGGAAACAGAGGGGTTTGGGTTCCACTATTACAAATATGTTTCTAACTGCCTAAAAAAGGAGTAGGCCTGATAAAAAAATATATGAGCAGAAACTATTTATGCATGCATATTTTTTCTTTCTAGCTTTCATAAATAAACACAAAAGTGTAAAAAAGGGGTTTGGCTTCCCTAATAAAAGTAGGCCTAAGTTACTTGTAGCCAAAACTTTACCTGGTATCCTGACAATTTCTGAAATACTTAGACAGGCATTTTCCTTTCTTAGAGCATCTTTAAAGTCTTTTAAGTTTTTTACTAAACAAAAGAGGCCTTTGCTGAAAACAATCAATAATTAGAGAATCCATTTCAAAATTCAAAAAATTAAATGACGCTAGTAAATGGAGAATAGACCAAATAATAGGGGGGTTGAACCTACAAAAGCAAAGCCAATATTTCTGAGAACTTTGTATTTTTCAGAAAACATTTTTCTAGAAGCCGCTATTCCCGGGGTGTTTAGATTTTTAGAAAAATGTTTCTGAAATAGGTCCACGTGTATCCATCTTTTCATTTTGTATATGTTTCCATAGCGACGGATTCTATCACTGCCATTTTTTCTTTATTTCAAGGCGCATGCGCATATTTACTCTGCTGTGATTGGTAGTCCGTATAAACGAGTTCGTATAAAGTTAAAGTTGGGCAATTTCTACAGAGTAAGGACTTACGGATAAGGACTCTGTGGCCAGAGCAATCTGATATTGTATCATCGATTTCTTACAGACCACGGACTACGGACCTATGGATACGGAGTCTGTGTCAGGGCCTTTACATTCAAAGCTTTAAGCAGACGAAAAGAGAATATATAATAGTTGCCAGTCAAACGCCACAAGGACATGACGACGACGACATGACGTACTGCTTCCGCTATTGGGCGCGTTAGTGCATTGGCATTCTTGGTGACAATTCAGATGGATTTACACTTCCACACGTCCTTCCCAATGCAAATGATAAAGGCACATGTCAAGGCAACGACACATAAGTAGAGCATTCAGATACAGCCGGGGTTTGTTTGTTTGTCTTGGTTTCTGGTTCATTATTAAATATTTTATTTTTAAAATATCAATGTAAACCATTTTGTAAATTTAAGTTTTCTACAAAGTGATTTGATGTTTTTAAATAGTAGTTTAAAATCATCAGCTAAGAGCAAATATAACTTGGGATATGTTGATTTAAGATTGTCTACCTGTACACCATCACCACCCGCTTCATCATCAATTCTTTTCAACCTTTCAGCATACAAAGTTTGTAGTTCTTCCAGTATTTCTAAAGTTCTTGATTCTTCACATATGGTTCCATCTTGATTAAATTCTTTGCATGTTTTCACCCCTTCCATTTTTGTTAAATATAATATTAATATGTAATACCAAATAAAAAAACTAAATAAATTAATCAAAAATGTGTATGTCAATTAAAACTCAACATTTTTTTTTCATTTGTTTTGTTTATCAAATCGTTGCCTACGTGACATAATTTCAAGTTAATTGTTAAAATAAATGAGGTTATTGAAAGAGCTCCAAATTGCTTAAAATGCGTTTGTTAGGGTCTTTTAAAACTTTAACTGTATTTTCGTCACAAGGGTTATTTACATGAAATTACTACAAATTGACCAACAGAATGCAGTATAATTATATTCACCATAGCATGTGTAATCTAAGCTAGTTGTGTCAGAATATTAAAACCAGAGATTATTTTATAGATTATTTTAGGTATATTATATTTTATTATTTATTATATATATGCTTGAAACATAAAAGTGAAATATATTACTAAAACACAAAGTTAATCGTTGTTTATTGTTTAAACTTTTTTTAGCATATTAATGTTGATTCAATGACTAAAGTTGTGATGATAGCGCCCTGCGGCTATGTGAGGAACTACACTCTCTATCCAAGAACAAGTTGTAATGTGTATTGTACCCCATACGGGGATGGACAAAGAAAAAAGAACTTTTATTTTAAAACAATGTATAATTTTTCATTC